>BCLG01001123.1:93531-129186 GCA_001602295.1 Zoysia matrella | reverse complement strand
CGGGGCGGCCTCTACACGCGGCACTGGGCTTCAATTTTTTTTCAAGGTGGAAATTTTGTAAAAAAGCAGAGAGATAGAGTGGGGGGGGGGGGGGGGGAGAGAGAGAGAGGAGAGTAGTGTATGGATTTGCTGTGATTCAAGTGTGAGAGAGTAACTTGAGCAACCTTGGTTCTCTAGGCTAATGTGAGCGTAGTGAGTTGACTTGGCTCTTACTCTTGATCATATGGTTTGACCTAAACCGGCTAGTCATTGGTGTTGAGCTATTCATATTTATTGTGGAGACCAACCTAAATTTGTACCACAGGGTTTGGAGTCCTTCATTCAAAGGAGCATCACTATTGACAGCCCGTGGCTCCACTCGAAGAGTGGATGTGTCTTAGAGGGAGCATTACCTCGAGAACGGTGGGATCATGCTCATAGGTTTACGTGAAGGGTAAACTGTGCTGCAGGGAGGCATTGAGTGATGTGAGGGATAAGACTATAGCGAAAGTGGTCCAACAAAAATTAGAGAAAGGCACCATACTTTCTATATATATATCTTAGAAAAAAATAATATCGAGCATTTCTTTGATCTCCCTTTACCATTTGCATTACTTTTCACATTCATACTTGCTTACAGTGTTGTAAGTTGCTGGTCTTTCAGCCTTACTAGATTGCTTTTTTGCTTATTGTTGACGCCGAAAAGCTCTGGATCAGCACACCACACGCACGTCCGTGTGCGAGACAACGGGATCGCCTGATTTCAATCACAACAGCACCTAAAAGATCAAGCTCTAGAGGGACCCCATCGGAGCAAGATCTTACTAGGTTGATCCGGGCTCAGTAGGCCAGCTGGATTACCTTCAAATGCCGCCAAGATGAAAGAAGAACAAAAACTATGGTTTGGAGGAGATTAGGGTAAAAAAGATAAAAAGTAAAGACACATTGGATTCACGATTGGAGAGGGCTCTCTCAATTAGCCTTGGGCTTCTTTATATACAGGTGGGATGATCTTGTTCTGTGGAGCCACGAATCCTATTAATTAGGTGACATATTAGATTGGATCTCCTATTAAAACTACCAAAACCGACTTCACCGGAGTGTCTGGTAATATGCAGGATACTCCGGTACAGGACCCTCTTGTAATGTGTCGAATACTCCGGTGGGCAAAATTCTGGGGCCAGAGAGGGCTTGCCGAACACTCTGGTAATGTACCGGATACTACGGCACATTGCCGGACACTCTGGTGATGTCACTGATGTTTTTTGCTAAGGTCATAATTTCCTCGTTCGTTCTCTGAATTAGGTGATCTATATATCCGTTTCGATCATCTCGACGAGGGCTACGTCTTGTATACTTCAAATCATGACTTTGGCTTCATCTTTAGGGCTTGTCAAGCAGTTCTTTCATTCTTTAGTAGAATTTAGCCAAATTCTTCGAAAATATCTTTTATGTCTTGAAAAACATATTGAAAACAATTCTTGCAAAATAACTCTTATCGGACGGAACCTGAATATTTTCAGCCATATTCAGTCTACCAATTTGGTATTTTCGACTTAGGAAACAGGAACTCTTGGTCTTCCTAGAATGCAAATTTTGGGTGTCAAAATATGCCCCCCTATTTTTTGGCAAAGCTAGCATGCCAAAAAATATCTCAAAATAGCCTGAGGGCGATGAAACTCATCGGCCTTTTGTTCTTAGGGTGATAATACTATATCGGTCATAAACTCCTAATATTGCTTAACTAGAAGCCAAACTCACCTGTTTAGGTCTCCATTCTTTTTTATATTTGAAAGGGATCGTGGAGACACTATTTTGCAAGATGGATCACTTACTTGGTTAGATCTCTTATCTTTGCTCTCTTGATTGCACAATTTTTGCAATCTTCTCTTTTGAGTTCGAGTTAAGCTAGAGGGACATCACCTTGGCTGAAAACATTTGTCAAGGGAGCAACTATTATCTTTAGAACTTTTAGAATAGTGTGTTTCGAATTAATCCGATCATTTATAATAATCGATCCTTCTGGTGGTTCCTTAATAACCACATCTATGCTTCGAATTCTAACCATATTATTGATCGAATCCAATTGATGAGAATTTGATCAGTTGTTATCTAGAGGTGGCTTTGTATTGCCTTTCGCTGATCGATTCTTCAAAACGGTCTGTTGGTTCATATATTTTGATAGCCAAAGGTAGGTTTGAAATTTACCTTTATGTTTTTCATCTTTGGCTCATTTATCTTCCACCTTCCAATCTCCGGATTCTTTGGTTTGAGCATTCTTGGTTGGGCAGCCTGAGTACTCGATTTTTGAGTCTTTTTGGCTCCCCCTATCGAGTTCAGAGGCTTTAATAGTGACTTTTAAGGATTCTTTACCATCCGAAGACTTTTCTAACACCACTTTTCTTGAACGGTTTGTGTTTTCCTGTATTTCTTCACCAATGATCACATTCTTGCCTTTAGTTGTATCGGCTTGTTCAGGCTGAACCAACACTTTTACATTCTGTAGATTAAGGGTGTTAATGAGAAAGGGACGTCTATCGATTTGCATCTCTCTAAAAGACAATCGTCCTTCATTAATGGCCGATTGAATTTGCCTTCAGAATATATTACAATCATTGTTGGCATGGGAGAAAGAATGATGCCACTTACAATAAGCACGTCGCTTCAACTCATCAAGCGGAGGGATAACGTGTGACATCTGGATGTAGCCTCCTTTATGCAATTCATCAAATATTTTATCACATTTAGCTACATCAAAAGTAAACTTTATCTCTTCTTGCCGATTTTTATGAATAGGTTTGAGAGAATCACAAGGATGAAAATTAGCTTTAGATGGCCATGAGAATTCAGTAGCATAAACATCATGGTCATCATCGTCCATCTTGTCAGATTCGCAATCAACCAAATAAACAGGACAATTGACCATTTCATTTGATTTTTGCACTTGTTTAGACTTTTTAACTCTAATTTTCATTAGCCATGGCTTTCTGCAATACTTGGCTAACATCTAAAATTCTTGACCCTCTAATTTTTCTTTATGATAATCAAGCAAACCAGAAAAAGCTAGATCTGCTAAGTCTCTATCAGAAATTGTCAAACTATAGCATCGGTTTCTAGTATCTCTAAATCTTCTAATATAATCAAAAACACTCTCATTGATCTTAAGTTTAACCGATTTAAGATGTGACAATTTCAATTCAGTTTCACCGGTAAAAAAGTACTCATGAAACTTTTACTCTAATTGTGGCCAATTATGAATAGAATTGGGTGGCAAAAAAGTAAACCAAGTAAATGTAGCATTCGAGAGAGATAAAATAAATAATCATATCTTAAGAATATCATTAGAATTTGCCTCTCCACATTGTATAGTAAACTGACCTATGTGTTCCATAGTAGATCTACTATCATTACTGGTGAATTTGACAAAATCGAGAACCCTAAAACCATGCAGAAATTGAATATACACATAATTTTTAGGATAGGGTTTTTGATATGATCGACTCTTACTCTTAGTATCTAAGCCGAAGGTCTTCCTAAACATATCCATCATCTTCGCTTTAAATTCCTCCATGCTTTTCATATTGATCTCTGACCGATTTGAAGCCAATTTACGTGATGGTGTGCTATATGCATTTTGTGGTGAATAGTTTGGCAATGGATATGGAACATTATGCAATGAACTATTAGCATTAGGTAAACCACCAAAAGAGTTTTCGTTATAAACAGTTTTGTGATATGGTGGAATCGACTCACTACATCGGTTCTATGGGTATTGGCTAGCCGAACTGGTGATTGTAGCATCAGTAAATTGCACCCCAATGTTAGCCGAAGTGCAAATAATGGTTCGGCTTGGCATGTGTTTCGAGGGTTGCCCATCAAAAGTCTTAGGGTTTTGCCAATTCAATGGCTTAATAGATCTTTCGGCATTAGAAGTAGGGGCATCAAGAGTATTGCCAGAAAGCTTTCTATCAACTCTATCCTCTATGATTTGTAAGCATGTCACCATTACATCATGAAAACTTTTAGTCAAAGTATCAAATTTATTATTTAGACTCGCACAAACGGCAGAATCAATCATATTGGCAATATTGGAACCGGGGATATATGTGCGTGCATTAGCGGTTACCTCCGATTTAATAGATGGTAGGATGGGATCTCTGACTTGCTTGGTTGCCTTGCCGTTCCTTCGTGAAGCACGCCAAGTAATCTTGGAGTTCTTGATCATCTAGCACCTTCCTTTGTTCCTCTATGGCTCTTCGATGTTCCATCAATGCCTTCCGGGCCTCCTCGGAAATATCCTCCAACAAAGCCATCACAATGTTCTTCGACGAGATTTCAGAAGAAATGACATGGAAAAGATGATTCAGTTTGTATAACCGAAACCTTTCATCACCAGCGGAGTCGCCAAAAAATGTGTTGACGCCGAAAAGCTCCGGATCAACACACCATGCGCACGTTCGTGTGCGGGACAACGGGATCGCCTGATTACGATCACAACAGTACCTGAAAGATCAAGATTGGGAGGGACCCGTTGGAGCAAGATCTTCCTAAGGTTGATCCGGGCTCAGCAGACCAGCCGGATCGCCTTCAAACACCGCTGGGACGAAGAAAGAACAGAAACTATAGTTTGGAAGAGATTAGGGTAAAATGGATAAAAGTAAAGACATATTTGATTCACGATTTGGGGGGGGGGGCGGGGCTGTCTCAATCGGTCTTGGGCCTCTTTATATAGAGGTGGGATGGTCTTACCCAGTGGAGCCACGGATCTTACATATTAGATTGGATCTCCTATTAAAACTACAAAAAATGACTTCATCGGTGTCCGGTAACGTGCCGGATACTCTGGTACCGGACACTTCGGTAATATGCCAGATACTTCGACGGGCAAAATTCTGGATCTAGAGAGGGCTTGCTGGACACTCCAGTAATATACCGGACACCTGCTACCGGATACTTCGGCATATTGCCGGACACTCTGGTGACTCGGACGTTTTTTTTGCTAAGGTTATAATTTCCTCGTCCGGTCTCCAAATTAGGTGATTTATATATCCGTTTCGATCATCTCGACGAGGGCTACATCTTGGATCCTTGAAATCATGAATTTGGCTTCATATTTAGGGTTTTTCAAGCACTTCTTTCATTCTTTAGTAGAATTTAGCTAAACTCTTCGAAAATATCTTTCACATCTTGAAAAACATGTTGAAAAATAATTCTTGCAAAATAACTCTTATCGGATGGAATCTGAATATTTTTAGCCATATTCAGTCTACCAATTCGGTATTTTCAACTTGGGAAACAGGAACTCTTGGTCTTCCTAGAATGCAAATTTTGAGTGTCAACACTTATCTTTCATAACCATTGGCATGTGACCGAGCTTAGGCCCTGTTTGTTTGCACTGCAGATTTTGGGTTTCTGCTTTTAGTAGTTGTAGTGCAAAACAAACAACACAAATTTTGTCCTAGATTCCACTAGCTGAACCACCCAAAATTCAAAATTTTACAATCTATTCTCTCCTAGCTTTTGATAGATTTTGTCTCACATAACCTATAACCCTTAGTACACAATCTCATAATCTACTTGTTTGTTTCAGCTTTTGTATCACAACTTTTCATAATCTAGCTTTTCTATGGATTTTGACAATTCATTTGATTCTCACAATCCCTAGTGATAACAAACAGGGCCTTACCCTCGTAGAATTGCATAAGGTTGCTTTATCTCTTTTATCATGCTTAAAAAGCTTAAAGCAAACTCTAGGTTATGCCATAATTTTGTTGGTCTCCCGATCCAACCACCGAGGTAGCATTTGATTTTACACAGTCACCATGTCAAACTTCTTGACCATATTTTGAGCGTATTTTGTTTAACATATAAGGGTTTGCAATGGTGGGGCGGTGATACCGAAGAGGAGCTTGCTGAGGGTGGGACGACGGGGTGGGGGAGTTGAAGGTGAGTTCGATGCCATTCTCGTGCGTATCATTTTGAGGGAGACGGGCTCGAGCAGCTGTGATGGGATAAGGATAGAATGAGGCCCATCTAAAACACATTCATTTCTAGGCATCTTTCAGATGCTAGAACGTCACTTATACAAGGACGGATGGAGTATAAAAACAAGGGCAAATTAGATAGGTACCATTACAAATTTACCATATTTGAAATATATCATTGTAATTCACTAAATCTTACCACTACCATTGTAATTTAACTCAGCTTTGAACTATACATACCATTACATGTGTAGAAGACCATTTTGTACACCTATTTGCCATACAGTATTTTTGTATGGACAAAAATACCCTCGCATTGGATAACATCACAACCTGGCTGGTCTGTGATGCCAGACACCATCCTGCACAACCCTAGCCCGATAGCAAGCTGTGGCGGCGCGCGCGGCTCTTGTCAGGGGTGCTGCGGCACGCGAGACGGCAGCGCGTGGCTCTCATCGGGGGCTGCTGCAACGTGCTAGAGGCAGCGCCGCTCGGCCTTGTCTCCGGCGACTGGGTCATGTGGCGGCGGCGGCAGCGAGGCCCCTTGTGCATCCCCTGCCTCTGCATCGGAGCCCGCGAGGCTTCGCTGGACAGCGCCACATGGCTCTCATCGGGGGCTGCCGCGGCGTGCGCAGGGCAGTGCTGTTCTGCCTCATCTCCGGCCCTGCAGCTGCCGCACCGCCTCTTTTCCTCTACTGCTGCTCGGCTAGACTTCGTCGCCATCGGCCGCAACGTGGCAGGAGGCTTCCTCTCTTCTTCCACAAGCGAGATGGCTGCAATGGAGATAGTGCACTCCATACCTAGGTAGTTTTCTCTATCTATCTGTATATATCCACTCCAAGTGGTAGATGATTGACAATTTTTAGGATTGGCATGGGTTTCTGGAAGTGTTAATTTCCGTAGGATTGACTTGATTTAATTTTACATAGGCTCACTTTCACATTAGAGAGTAAGGTTGAAGCTTATGCCATGTACTCAGATGGTAGGAAATCATACACTAAGGGCAGGACTATTAAGTGGGATGTTGAACTAGATTGCTTTTCACTTGAAAATCTGATGGGGCACGAATCAGACATCAATTGTTTGGTTCTTTGACAAGATAGTGGGTGAGAATGTTAGAATGTTGGATGAACATTAGATGGCTCAGTTCTTTGAAATGCACAAGTCAGAGATGTGTGGTCGGTTTCTTGTGTTTGTGGTTCATAATAAAAAAGTTGCAGAATTATTACATGAGCTACATCCTAAAACAGGGATTGGTTGCCTTGTTCTAGTCGAAGTAGCATCAATAGAACCTGCAACACAGTTTGTTAGGCCACAACATGCAGAACCTGCTACTCACTCTAGTGGTTCACCTCAAGAACCTGATGTTTTAGAGCCTGATCCATTTGATGTTTATGAGGAATATGTAGGTATTAATGATGAGCACATTTATGTTGCTGTTCCACCCACACAATCTGCACCATCATATAATGCGCAGCCTTCAGAACCTGCTCCAGTTGATGCTGAAGGAGGAGTGCCTCCTGAGGCAGAGATCACTGATGCAGATCCGACAGTAGTGAACGTGATTCATGATCCGGAGAACCCAGTGATTAGGAAAAATGCACTATTTCCTGATATGATTTCATTCAGAAAAGCAATAAGACACTATGCTGTGAAAAGGGGATATGAATTTACTGATTTGAAGACAGATAAATCAAGGTTCATCACTTGTTGTGCGCATGAGGATTGTCCATGGCGTATCCATGCATCTAAGTTGCAGGATGACCGCACGATACATGTAATTTTGTTTATAGTTGAGTAAAAATTAATCATTTTTTTAAAAACTTGTACATGTTTACTGACATTGATATTTTTTATTTGTAGATAAAGGTGCTTCCCTTTGAACATAACTGCCCAACTACCAAACTCATGGAAGGAAGGATGGCTACACAAGGTTGGGTTGCAAATAGGCTTGGGGACTGGCTGAAGAAGAATCCAAACAAGGGTGCAAAGGATGCACAAGAGAAGTTAGAAGAGCAATATCAGATCAAGTTGAAGTATTCAAAGGCATGGGCAGGGATGAAGTTAGCAATTGGTCAGATACACGGCAAGTATGAAGAGAGCTTTCAGATGTTGTTTAGCTGGAAAGCTGAGATTGAGAAGAGGTCACCAGGCTCAATTGTAGAGATAGAACTGCACAAGTTAGGTAAGAAAATGAGGTTCTAAGAGGATGTTTGTTGCTTTCAAACCTTGCATAGATGGATTTTTGGCAGGTTGTCGGCCATACTTAGCAGTAGATTCTACTAGTTTGGTCGGTAGGTATACTGGACAATTAACATCAGCAACATCTGTGGATGGACATAATTGTTTGTTCTATGTGGTATATGCAATATTTGGATCAGAAACAGATGACAACTGGTTGTGGTTTATGCAACAACTAAATAGGGCTATAGGAAGTGCCATAGGCTTAGTTGTGTCCACTGATGCTTGCAAAGGATTGGGTAGTGCTGTTGGACTAGTTTTTCTTGAGGCTGAACATAGAGAGTGCATGAGGCACTTGTATGGAAATTTTATTAAAAAGGTATCGAGGTCCTATCTTCACTGAGCACTTGTACCCAGCAGCAAGGAGCTATACTGAAGACAAGTTCAAGTGGCATATGGATATGCCAGCAGATGGAATACTCCCTAGTGTGGAGTCTTAGCTCAACAAATACAGCAATAATTTGAGAGTGGTCAAGGTGGATAGAAGTGATAATGAGTTTGCTGAAATAATACTTGTTGATCCTGACAACATCACTAGAAGGCACACAGTGGACCTGCAGAATCAAAGATGTTCATGTAGACAATGGCAAGTCACAGGAAAAACCGTGCAGCCATGCATTGGGGTGGATTTGCTGCAACAGAGGCATCCATATCAAAGATTTTGTGCATGATTTTTACTCTGTTAGCAGATTTAGAGAAGCATATGCAGGTAGAATTCCAACAATGCCAGATAGGACTCAGTGGACTCATGTGGATCTTGGCTTTAAAGTTTTCCCACCTCTTCAAAAAAGAGCTCCAGGAAGGCCTCGAGTACAGAGGATTAGAAGTGCTATTGAAGGAGGAACAATAAAAAAGGTTAGATGCAAAAGATCTGGTGGTTTTGGACACTTTGAGAAGACCTGCAAGCTTGCAGAGGAACCAGATGAGGAGGATGAGCCTATGGAAGCAATAACTAAGAACAGGTACTGTGTTTAATACTTTAATTCTTAGCTATTTGTTTATTATATTTATCATCATATTTTCATTTTCAGAAAGAGACAAGATGCAGGGACTTTCACTAGCAAAAAAAAAAAAGAAGACTCCAAAGAAGAAGAAGCAAAACAAAGAAGCTACTGCACCACCTCCCAGAGTTGTTAGAAGTCTTAGAACCTGGCTAAACCTATGATGCCTTCAGATTTGATCTGTTTGTCACTGTTTTGTGAACCTGTCATGTATGTGGTCACGTTGGAGTGAACTTGTTTTGGTGTACTGTGGTGAACAAGTTATGGTCAACAATTATGGTTATGAACATGTAATGTGATCGTATAAGTGCTTGTAATGAACCTGTTATGCTTTTATGTGATGAGAAAGTTATGATCTAAATTATGGTTAATCTCTGCTGGTCAAACTGTTATATTTGGGGCTCTTATATTTGTATTCCCCTTCTCTAGACAAAATGTAATATATTCATGTTTTTGTGCTCAGCCGGTGGGAACTAGGAGCAGCACCACGCTGAAAGGGTCCACATAAGGGTATTTTGGTCTTATACAAAAATACTGAATATTAAACATATGTCTAAACTGGTTGAAAGTGTATGTAATGATATATTTCAAAACTGAGTGAAGTTGTAATGGCAGTGGTGAGGTTTAGTGAATTGTAATGGTATATTTCAAATCTGGTAGATTTGTACTAGTATATATCTAATTTGTCAAAAAAAACAAACAATTCACGTTTAAAACATTTCATAATAGAATAAATAATTTTTTTAATTTTTTGAAATGGTTAAATATTTTTCCCTGAACATGCATAAAAGTTGCGTATCTTTATATTAAAGGAAAAAAAATCCTTACACGGACCCTTCAAGCAAAGAGTTAAATGGCAAATTTAGAAAGACTGTTTGTGAGCGGAGGAAGTACCGTTTGTATATCTCGTTGACACAACTGACGGTTTGGTCGATGGAAACCAGAACTTGGGGCACCTCACCAAACGAAGGTCGGAAGCCATATCCATCGCTCTCTAGCAAGACGCGCCACATCAACCAAAGTGGCCGGCTGGGCCCGCTCCATGACTAATGATACGCGCGGATTTTTTAACCCGGCACGTATGAGCGAGGCCACCTCGCCTCCATTCGATTCGAGGCATCGACGGGTCACGCCGTTCGCTGGTGTTTCTAGTAGGGAACGTTTTTGGGTGTGTTTGGTTAAAGTGTGAACTATGAAAAAGTTGCTGTGAGCGGTGAGATGTAGAAAAATTGCTGTAGAATATGAGCTGTGAGAAAGTTAAAAACCGTTTGGTTTAAAGCAGCTATGAAGTTGTGAAACTGCAAGACAATTTATATGTAAATTGATCGTATATATATAATTATAATATAATTATAGTTATATTACATAATTATAATTATATGTTACATAATTGTAACTATAGTAACCGAAATATAATTATAATTATGTTATATAATTACACTTATGTAATATAATTATATAGTTATAATAAAAGTATAATTATATGTAATTATGTAATATAATTATATATAAATATAATTATGTAGTATAATTACAATTATGTATTATATATAATTATGATTATATTATATAATCACAATTATGTAATATAATTATAACTATAATATAGATAAACTGGCATCCACGGCCAACAAAAGCAAATTCAAAAGTCACCTAACCAAAGGCACTCTTTGTGCAGTGGTTTCAAACCTGTTTTTATTTTTATAATAAAAGAAAGCTGTTTTCTCAAAATAACTTTTATAAAAGTTTCTCCTTTTATTAAGCTTTTGGGTTTTGCAAAAACAGAAAACCAAAAGTCACCTAACCGAAGGCACTCTTTGTGTAGCGGTGAGGCTTCGCCCCGCACGTCCCTGGTCTCAATTTTTTTCTCGAGGAAATTTTTTATTTGACTTTAAAATAATGACCGCTTTTTTATTTGATGCTTTTCGTTTTGAACTTACTTTTAAGGATCGAATTTGATTTTTGTTTTCTTTCTTAACCCCTCCGTTAGTTTGTAGCACTAACGGTATTAAGGTGTAAAATGACATTTTACCCCTTATTTAAAATACATTAATATAAATTTTTATTTGCATATATATTAATCTAAGTGTACAATATTTTTAAACATAAAAGTATGAACTACAAAGATGACAGAATTATCAAAATTGATATCTCAGTCACCATAAAGTTATGCTTTTATGTTTGAAATAGTGTATGCTTACATTAATACACATATAACAAAAAATATATTTTAGATAAGGAGTAAAGTAGTCATTTTACTCTTTATTTAACACCGTTAGTGCTCCAAATTAACGAAAGGGCAAAAATAATAAATCAAAAATCAAATTCAATCCTTAAAAGTAAGTTCGAATGAAAAGAGTTAAAAAATGAAGTAGTTATTATTTTAGGATCAAATAAAGAATTTTTTTCCCCCACTTTTCTTTACTAATGATGAATGAGCTTGCAGCGTGCAGGTGGCCTCGTTCTGTCGTGCGCCGCTCGGCCGGTGGCGCATGTCGCGCGCCTTTTGACCAGCAACCACCCTTGTCTGCTGCAGTGCCCTGCGCTCGTACGCATCTCCCTCAATCAGCTGACGTCGAATCCCATTTTCTCAACAACACAGGGAGGTGAGTGCGGTGGCTTCGGTGTACTAGAAGCGTCGGGGCCGGAGTCATGTCGCCGTCCTCCTCCTCCCCCTCCTGCTCCGTCTCCGGGCGGCAGCAGCCCTTCTCCGTGGACCTCGCGGCCGCCGCGCGCCGGCTACTGGCGTTCCTCCGCGCGGCGCCGCTGGCCGGGGTCGGGCCGCGGTCCGTGTGGAGGTACGAGGAGCTCTGGCTGCCGCTCGCGGCGGGGGCGGGGGACGCGGCCATGCTGGTGCCGCCGCGCGACGTGCAGCTCGTCTGGCTCTGCCACTGTTTTCACCATGTGAGCTACTCCCTTTCTTTCTTGTCACTCCCCTCATTGCCGGAGATTTGGATTTTGGAGGAATAAGTGAGCTACTTCATTCAGTGCATCATGCGCTTTAATCAAAGAATAGTGTACACTTTAATAGTAAATTCCAACGTCTGCCCAAATATCTCTGTTGTGATCGTGATGTTGAGTAATTAGGCAATACCTACTGTTAATGAATACTGACATGTTGGAAAAGATGGTAATTGTTCACCGTGCAAAGTACCGTGCTTTCTCTTGAAAAGATGTCGAATTTCAAAATGAATAACTTTGTTGGACTTTGATTTTCCGCAATAAGTCTTCAGCTAGGGAGTCTAACAATGTCTTGCCCTCAGACAATTTCTGATGAACTGCTTAATCTGAAGTTTCATTTGTTCAACAGGAGAGCTACGTGGCATACTGTACATCAAGGTTTGGGCGCATCATCAACCGTCCATCCATCCTTGATGCTGAAAATGAAGAGTACGCTGAAGACTGTTGCCGTGATGTCTGGGTTGCACGTTACCCAGCTGAGCCATTTGATCTCCGTTGTAATGAAATTGAGGGAAGCAGTGTGGATAACATTCCTTATGACAGCATCAATGGTGAGATTCTGGAAATGGTGAGACGGTTTGCAGGCCTACCGGCCTGCTTTGTCTCACCCTTCATGCGGGAAGGTGTCTACCATGTTGCTGCGAAGCTGCGGTACATTCAACTCCTCGACCTTGTCAATAAGGTTGTGTGTACCACTACAGAATTCACACAGCTTGTGCCAAGCATTGACATACTACTGATGTGGCTTTCTCACCAGGTATGCGTAGACATGAAATCCTATTAAGGGTGCCAGTGTACATTGAATGTATGTAGTTGACACAATCACACTGTATGCTTTGCAGAGTTTTCCAGCAAATTATGCAACAGATATGGCATCAATGGCTGTCATGGAGAATGTTGCGAAAGTACTCGTGGGTTTTGGGGAAAAGGTGGGTGAGGAGGTATTACAGAACACTAGGGCATTGTGGGAGGAGGCATATGATGAGCCATATGATATGGCTGGATCAGAGGTTGACACGGCTGCCATTAGTGCAGCGAGGGAGGCATTTTACTGGGAGCCAGCAGCATCAGAAGAGGATGTCAACAGGTTGTACAAAAGTTTGCAGCCAAGGTTCCTTATGGAGGTATGTGAGCCTATTCAAAATTCAAGGTATCATTAGACGTTAGTTGTAACTATTACAGTAGCATTTAATTTTGGAAGTATTGAACAGCATTGCTCTACAAAAAACACTAACGTGCCGTTTGGCTAGCTGGAAATGAGTTTGGGATTAGGATGGGGAAATGTTAAGGGAACATCTAGACCATTCGTTCATCCACTCCACTACATCCTAACCTTATATTTATTTCCCAATCCTAAATCCGCTCCTCATTTCCCATTAACCAAATGCCACCTAAACACAAGTATTTACATTGTAATCATGGTTTCTGTACTGCAAAAGTTGAATATACCCTAAAACAGTTTGTTAAATATGGAGTAGTAGCCACCTAGGCCGTTAGGCGCTATGCGGAGCTCCACCGCTTCACTTCAACCAAGCTGCTAATCAAGCATTTCCCCTTTTTTTGTTTGAATAGTTATGTGGTCATATGCAATGTTTTCCTTGTTTTCTTTATCTTTTTATATTTATTAGAGAAAAGTACAAACACCAAGCACCGCCTAGGCGCTAGGCAGTGCCCAAATGCTCGCTTTCTCTGATTTTTTTTAAACACTGCCCTAAAGCCAATTCGTGATATTTCATAGTAGCTAGAATTTTATACTCCTATATGACGTGCTTCAATGCACTGACTAAATTGCAAATAGGCCAACTTTTCTACTCTTATTTTGCATTCCTTGTGTCTCTACTTCATTATCATATCCATTTGTTTCTACATCTCATTGTGATATAATGGCAACAAGAGTAAGTGATGTCAACCATGGTAAGTCGAAAAGGAAATTGGAAAGATCCACATTCCCATGTACGCTATGGTGCCTCCAATGTCACATATGTAAATTTATCTCTAGCAATGAATTGGATGGTAGTTGGTACCAATTTCAGTTTTTTGCTCATAAATATTTTTAGTTTGGATTTATGGAGAAAGGTGCTCAATATTTCAGCCATGCTTCAATCTGATGTACCTGGAACACGCACTACTGTAATCCAAAGGAAAGGCTTGGGTCGGTGAAATGCTTCTGAAGTTAATATTGTAGAAATTACTAGCTGAATATTTGTCACTGCTCCAGGTATAGGTCCAATATTCTCTGTTGAGTGGACTGTCAGAGATTTCAGTCATCATCTTCTGTAACATCTGATATTCATGTAAGACCTGTTGTGATAATGGGAGAAAGAAAAGTCATTCTGGTTAGCTTTCTTTTCTAAATTCCATCAATGAGATGTTTGGTTTTTTGGCAAAAGAGAGAACTCGTGGTAATTCCTTTCTGAGACAATGCCCATTCCATACATCATTCCAGAGCAAAATGATATTCCCAACTCCCGCTTTTGCTGAAGCTATGCCTCTATGATCTCCAAAGTGCAAAATGTCTCCACCAGAAAGAGCCTCTATCCGTGGAGGTATCAGGGACTCTTCCTATATAGTGCCTATGCCAAATAAGCTGAACCCATGGGATCGGTTCATGATTGTAAAACTTGTGCAAATGTTTGAGAAAAAGGGCTTCATTCTGAATTCAGTCCTAACCCACCTTTCTCCTTTGGCTTGGTAAATGAGAGCATAAATAATATATTTAGTACATCTGTACATATACTCTGCCAATATGTTTGGACATATACAGCCTCCAATGTATATAAACAGAAAAGTATATGTTTGGACATATACAGCCTCCAATGTAGTAGCCAAGTCTTGGCTTCTCAGCGTCTTCCTCTGAGCCCCCTTCTCTTCTTTCTTTGGAGGATTTTTGTTAATCTTCTTTTTTAGGCCTGTTTGCACAGTTTCTTTTTTGGTATTTTTAATAGAGTTTTGCACAGCAGGGGTTTCCTCTGCTGTTTTTTCCCCTAAAAAAGCTATAGCAAAGGCCTGAGCCTGGTATATGGCTGAACTGCCAACAGGCATGCTAACGTGAAAATAGTGAACTTTAATATCTTTATGGTTCTGATACTTGGCTGTAAAAGTATATATCAATTGTAAAATTTTAATTAGAAAGGGACTGCCATTAAGTTAAAACTAGTCTGTAATTCAGTGATTCTATGCCTATGTAGAGGAAAAAGGAAGCTGGAGTTCCTTGAGAAATCAATTGACCCTATTACCAAGCTGTAGTGAGTAATTCTATTGCTTTTCAATTTAGCAAATTTCTTTGAAGGATGCAAGATTTATTTTTGTATTTTTGTTGTGAAAATATGTGTCATCTGTAATACAATCCTGAAGCTAGATCTAACTTTTCTCGGTTAACGTTTGATGCCATCTTCAGTTTGGACAGCAATCAATACATTCAAAGTGTAGTGGCTCTGTATAGAATGGACACATAATCAATACATTCTCGATTGCAGGTCTATGTATTCCTGAAGGGAGAATTTAATAAGGAACATATAACCAAGGACTTCATACGGTTGCGAACACAGAGGTGTTACAGATCGCTGAAACTGAACAAATCAATGGCCAATCTAGCATGCAAGAACTGGCAGAAAACTTGGCACATGTATTGTGAATTTGCAACTCGGGGTGTCATCATTGAGATAAGGCGCACCACGAGTGGGTGCTTCAAGAAAAGTAAAATCATCAAGAACATCTCATTCTCATGGAGTGATATATTGCATGAGAAAGCTCTTGCTACCACAGAGGAACTTGATGGTAGGATGAGAGCTATGGCATCAATTACCCCACCAGTTCAAGCACCATACTTATTAAAGTGTGTGCCTGATCGAGTCACTGATGATGGCGGGGCCATGATTTCTGATGTCATATTGCGCATGAGAGGTTATCGCCCACAAGAAGGACGGTGGCTGACCCGCACCGTGCTTGATCATGGTGGGAGAGAATGTTTCGTCATTCGAATGAGGTACCGTTCAGTAAAAAGTGGTCATACTATGCTATAGTTTAGCTTGTAGAAAAGTAATTTTGTAGATGACCACCCTTAAGAATAATTTGGTGAAATTCTTTCAAAATGTGCTGCAGGCCAAACCTTTCGATTTGATATCAAATTACTGTTGGGAAATGATATGTAATTTTATACCTCAAATGGTTTTGATGAATCCTATTGAAACTTCTGTAGAATAGGCAGAGGGATTTGGAGGAGAGGTGCTGAAACTCCTGTGGCTGTGAAATGGGAGGATAGGAGCATTGAGGTTCGAGAAGGTTCATGGTCATACATTGCAAGTGCAAGCACTGTTGGTTATGCTCCTGGTAACTTCAGTATGCATCGTAGTTGATTTTTCTTTTCAGAATGACAATAATAAATATGTGTATTTATTTGGTTTTGTGGTTCAGACAAGGTAGTGGGTACAGCAACTGCGACAAAAGATCAGCAGGGGAACCACGTGATTTGGAGATTTTCTACTGGAGACACACTGACAATAGGTCTGGAAGATGACCTCAGTTTTCAGCTAAAAGATAAGAGCTCTGAAGAAGAGGTATGATTGATAAATAATCTTTCTCTCTCGCTGGGCTTAGGAATGTGGTTAATTTATAAAAAAGAGTGCAGATTAATCTTGAACATGCAGGAGTTTAATTAAGAATGCAGACTTAAGAATACATCATTTTAATTTCGAAAAAAAAGAAATGCAATAAGGCAGCAGCATCATTTCACAGTTTCCTTCAAACAGTTTCATAAAGATCAATTTGCAACACATGTCACATATGTCATGTTTAACCATATGAAAGTCGTATCAGTTTACCTTTCAAATTCTGGGACTAGATTCATTTAAGAATTTTTGCCTGGCATGAATTTTGATTTGAACCATACATGTTTGATAACAATGATCTGCAATTTGTACAAAATGTGAGATGTACAGTTGGTTACTGTCAATATATGACTTGATTTGCACAGTTCTAAATTTGCAAATATTTTTTTTTTATGCATTCTAACTGTACTGCATTGAACTATGCACCAGACACGGCTTCTTGTGGGGAGGAGATTGAGCTACAGAGTAAGCAAGGATGGTTCGTCAAATAACAGCAGTGATGAGGAGCAATACCTCACCCTTGTTCGGAGGTCCTCTGACCATCATGAAGCGACAGCAACCGTTCTTCTAAACTGGAAATTGCTTGCAGTTGAGTTCTTACCTCGAGAGGATGCAGTTTTTGTTCTTCTCCTATGCATGGCAATTGCAAGGACCATGACTGAGATCAGGAGAGAAGATGTGGCTCGACTTTTAGTGCGACGAAGAATAGGTGAAGCACGAGCAGGGCTCAGAGACTGGGGTTCGGTGATGCTTCCTAACTTGACTTTGTCAGATCCTCATTTGCAACCATGGTATCAGAATGCATCGCAGGTTTTGAGGTCTACAGAAACGGGTGTGATGCTCACCAAGTATTCACCTGCTGACGGAAAGGATGCGTTGTACAGGCAAGCTCTTATACCTTGAAGCCGTGACACAGTGGATTAATGTTTGCATTGACAGAAATGACACCAAATCCCTTCGGAACTGCTGCATAACTAGTCCATTTTCTCTATTCAGCCGAAGACTGGATCTTTGTACAGGAATTCTTTTTTTTTTTTCTATATGTTGTGGTTTCCATAATGGTAGTGTGGTCGTTACCATGAATGAGTCATGATAACTGATTGATAACACTAGAAATTCTGTGCTTCATCTTAAAGTCGTTTCTAGTTTGTTGATGAAATAGATATTCTACTCCCTCCGTCCAAATAGAAACTTATTTCTAAGTTTTATTGACTACTGACTTTGACTAATGATTTTAATAAATTTAATTAATTTTAATAATATAATTTATATATATTATGAAAGTATTTCTTTTCATGAATTTAAAAGTACAAATACTAAGTTTTTAAATTTAACTGAATTTATAGAAATTATTGGTCAAAGTTCTAGTCAATAAAAGTTAGAAATAAACATCAACTGGGAACATATAGTCACTTTAACAAACTGATGGCAAAGGACATGGGTTCACCGCTGCTAGTTGATGTGCACCTCATGTGCAACTTTTTTCCCAGGAGGCATGTGTTTTCACTTTACAATGATAGAAACTTGTATCCCCACTTCAGCCCCTCTTTTATTCTTCAGTGTGTAGGATACAAAACTTTATTCAGGGCGACAAAAATAAATTCCAATATTCTTGTTATGTTGCTTAAACTTGACAAAATTTTGGAGCACTGGAGTTTCCTCAAAAAAAAAAAAAAAGATCGCTCTGTCAAATCTGGCTATATGCCTTCTTACTAAAGTGACCCCAGGTGAAGAATCAAAATCCTTCTATATGTGATTGTGATCTCTGGGTCGGGCTGTCGCCACCGCCACCCCGACCAGCCTTTATAACCTCTATTGCTTTCTGTATCTCCATGGTTATTGCACTGTCGACACTTCCACAGGATATCTTCCAGTGTGCTTTCTGCAGGTGGAGCTTCAGTGAGCTGCTGCTTAGGCCAGCATTCTTGCCACATATGGGACACACCTTCATTGTGGGCCTGCTATGATGCCATTCCATGGAGACTTTCCCATGCAGCTTCTTGTCAAGATCCAACAGGACCTTGGCGAAGCCATCATTTGGATGTGCTCGTCGATGCACTTTCGTCAGCATGTTCCATGCTTCAAGAAGAGTACAATTTCTGAAAGAATGGCGAGTTACTGAACAATAGTGAAAAAAGAGCTGTGGCTTTTGATAAGATATCTGTCTTTCCTCCTGAATATTAGATCACACCATGTTCCCCTATGTAGATGTTAACTAGTTTAGCAGACCTTAATATCGCATATGAAGGAGCAGATCCAACAGTACATTGTTTTCGTAGTCAGATTCTTATAGTTGCTGGTTTTTAAAGTCTCTAATATGTATTCCTGTGATCATATAATTTTCTAAAGAAAACATGATATAGTATTTATGACAGGCTTACTTTCTTATCATCAGGTAGGCAAGAACAACAGTTGCACTCCGGCTTTTCCCCTCAAAACAGTGCACTAGTACTTTACCACGCAGGTGCTTTACGTATTCAATGAAATCAGAAGCGTCTTGAAAGACGTCAGTGATGTCTTCATTTTCATCATCCTTTATCTGCGTAAATAAACAATTAAGCACTAAAATATATCTAGTCTATAGCAACCATAGTAGAGTTTCTAGGAAGAGTTTCTCAGATGTACTTACAAAGAAGTTCCTGTAGTCAAAAAAACAAGGCTTCTGGGATTCTGACTGTCCAATTTCATTTGCACACAAGCATAATATATGGGTGATGCCAAGGTGCTGAAGCGTGTTTGTTGAGTTAGCAGCTAGAGCACCACCAATAAATAAGTAATCTGTGATCTGTGAAGGACGCTCAGTGCTTGCGGCTTCAGAAATCAAAGAAATCCTCTCAAGAATATGCTCAAGTCGAACCTGACAACAGAAACAATTGTCACATCTGATTGCTGTAACACATAATAATTTATAACAAGACATGTTTTGTTACCTTCAATTCATAAGCATCAACAGCAATACTATTATCAGTGCCTTCAAAAAAGCCTGTGTTAAAATTGTTGTCTTGACACAGCTTTACAACATCAGTCCTTAGCATCTCGTTCCATTGCTCCATCTCTTTACTTAGTTCGTTGTCTACCTGTAAATCACAGTGTTGAAACTCTAATAGAAATATACAATAAAATTTTAGGAATGATGTAATCAACACACCATATAGCAGTCATGTTGTGCAAACCATTGTCTGTAAGTAATGTTCTTCATGCAAAACCTGACCCCATTAATAAAGGTATTTGGTTATTGGCAGTCAATGTTTTTGCGATACTATATGCTGGCCCTTCTGAAATCTATAACATATTTACAGAAGTGAGCATAACTATTTTAAATGAAAGGAAAATTGAGTTCGTCATTCTGCAGCTATGAAACATTTTCCATTGTCATTTAATAATACCTTACCTTAGCATACTTGTTAAATTCTCGTAGCTTCATTGTCAACCGGAGGCCACGGGACCCATCGCCATTTCCTTTGAAATTTTTAGTGAAGAAACTCTCTCGACAGCCAGGCGATGATAGATCAAGACTTTCACGAGATAGGCTACGGGAAGGTTGACGCAGATGCCTTGGAACGTCAGTATCATTTGAATCTATTTGTGTGTCTACTGAACAAAATGGTGAATCAGAAGGACCAGCATCTTCCTTCTCAGATTCATTTGAACTTCTATCCATAAGATTGAATAAAATTTTCAATAGACCATCCAGCTTTTGATAGACCGTGAGGAGAAAAATATGAAATCGTTGAAGGTTCCTCAAAGCACTTTTAAAACCTGTTCGGAATGAATTGACCACCACTGCCATATCACTCTCAGAAAGAGGAGGACAGTAGCTATAATCAGATGATACATCAGCTTCATCAGATCCTGAGGTGCCAAGTTTTCCAAAAGATACCTCAAACAAGAGGTTGGAAGAGTAGTCGAAGTTGTTGAGTGTTAGCTCTACTAGCCTTGGGTAGGTATCCTGATCCTTTGCCCGTTTACCGGTAGGCGGTCTTCGTGGCACACATGAATCAATTGCTACAATATTGAAACAGGAAAACTTCGGCACACTGTGAACATAAGAGTCCTCCAACATTAACTTCAAGACATCTGGGCTTGTGGTACCACTTATTGATGCTGATCGTCTCTGCTTCTGGTTCTGAGGGCTTCTGATGATTTCGGGCTTGTAACGGATGATGGCAGAATCGCAAACATCATCCAACGAGTCCAGGTTTGCATGTGCTTCCTTGTCAACGACAAGAAAATTTGCATAGTTCCCACGCCAACCAAGGGGGCGACACCGCAGCCTGTCCTCATTCCTCAATACAAGGTCCAGTAATAAGACCCTGCCTAAAGCTTCAGCAGTTTTTTCAGCAGATTTCAGTGAATCAAATGGTATTGCATTCTCTAACAAAGGAGAACCATGTACATAACTGCAAAACAGCATAAACCATTCATTTATGATAAAAGGGTTTTATTTTGCCAAATACATTACAGGTAACATGATGTTTTTAGTACTTCATCAAGAATAGGCATCTGCTCAATTCAAGGGCTTCTAGCATCTCAGTGCAAATCAACTCCTCGAGTTCATCACCAGCAGCTATTGCCGTATTTCGAGCATTCTCAACTGCGTCCCTGATTTTTTGCCATTCGGATGAGGAGTTATGAATCACTCGGCCCTACATTGGTCAAGAGAGTTGGTTTTTGTTTTTCTTTGAAAGAACCAAGAAAATTGTCAATGGGTTATTTAGCTATGGTAACTGCTGTTAGAGTTGCAGATACTTACTTGAGGAGTCCTCACTCCCAGCCATTTTGCAAGTTCATATCCAAACCGTTCCGACTGCGTGGCCATCCTTGAAGGTGCTATTTTAATCACTGCAGCAGCTTCCTCGGATGGAGGATTATTATTTTCTTTTTCCCTGAATAATGCAATGAAAACCACTCCTCCAGAATTTACTGTCACCTACATCAAATTGTTCAGTTGTTAGAAGGAACAAGTGACATGGATTATAGACCCACTTTTTTTTTTTAAGTTTTATTACTTTGTATGAGAACAATCATGAATGATATTTCACTAGGCTGATGAGAAGCGCTGAAATCCAAACATGATACTAAGTCATATGAGTTAAATTGCATCAGTAAATATTCCAACACGTAAACATTCCAGAGATAGAATTGAACAAAGAGAAGGCACTATTTTTTTTTGCAAAGGAAATACAATATATATTTAACCAACAGAAGAAAGATGATGTCAAGCTTTTATTGCCTATGTTTCTGCAACTCTAGGAAAAGTAATTTACCAAGAAATACAAATAGGTGAGGCAAAGACAAACCTCAAAACTTCTGTTATTGTCATCCTCAGTGGACTCAGTAATGGTAGCAGTATGTTTTGTATGATGAAGTGAAGTGAGAGAACTCCATTTGAAGTTACTGGACTCGATATCCATCATAGAAACCCTCCCAAGCCTCTCCCAAAGGCTTGATTCTGGAAGTTGCTGGCAGGGGTTGGGATCAATCACATTATCATCAAGATCTGAGAATTCAAGTCCTTCAGAACTGCAATCTCGTTGTCGCAGTAGTGCGAATCAGTTGGCAAAATATGTATTCTGGCTTGAGAAGAATCATATGCACAACGGATAGTATTTTATAATGGAGTAAAGGTTTGAATTAGTTGGGACCCTGCACAATTCCAATACATTGCTAAAGCCTTTGGGTAAGTTCATCATGTCTGAGCAAACGTATTCAGCAACTGACGTCCATAGTAAGTGTACAAGGTAATAGAGTGGCAGTAAAAATTGTATAATTTATTATCAACGGTTATTAATCAGAGGCCAGACACAAATGCGCGACAGGGCAATTGAACACAATGCAAAAACAGTTCGTTCACCACAAATTATAATGATCACAAGATCGAGGTAAATGAAAGCACCTGGGCGAGGATTGGATGGCCAGAGGCCCGGAAAAGGAAGGCCTGGCATTGCGGTTCCTAACCGATGCCATCCACTCCCCGATCGCTCCCTGCAGGAATCAAAGTAAGAACGCGTCATCCTCCAAGAATGGTGGAAAAGAACCAAATCAACTCTTTTGATTCCGATGCGCGTACGAAGGAAGGAGAACGGGAGAACGATCCGGATTTGGTGTTTCCCTCTTCCATTGTTGCAACTCAAGTGCAGGAAATCTCGCCGAATGGAGACCTGGAGATTGGATTGATCCCGTTTCTTAACCAAATCTCGTGCAGAATGTGGATTTTTGGTGAGGGTGGCGCTGGCGGATTGGAGAGGTTTGCGGCAGAAAGGAAAAGGTGGCGCCTTTTTGTCCCCCGGGCCCCGGTAGGGCCGTAGGAGTGACGAGGGAGTGCAGACGTGGCAGCACTTCTGGTTTCCGGCATGGAAGACGAGCTTCTTCCTAATAACATCGCAGCCCGTATTACTATCATGGACGAATAAACTGTTTAATTGTTAGTTTCTCCGTTTCAAAATAAATGATATTTTAATTTTTAAAAAATAATATTTAACTATTTATTTTATTTAAAAATTTTATAAAAATATAAAAATAAACAAATCATAGTTAAAGTATTTCTAATAATGAATCATTTCACAATAAAATAAATAAAATTTTTACATTTTTTAATAAGATGAAGGTTTAAATTTGAATGTTTGAAAATTTAAAAAGACACTTTATTTTTTGATGAAAGAAGTAAAGTGCAATTATTATGTTTGATTTAAAAGCAGAGGGATGATTTGATAAGGGTATGTTTTTGAATGTTTGAAAATTTTAAAAAACACTTATTTTGAGATGAAAGAAGTAAAGTGCAATTATTATGTTTGATTTAAAAGCAGAAGGATGATTTGATAAGGGCATGTACAACGGAGCGACAGGAGTTGTCTCTACGAGTCTTGAATTTAGTTTAGAGACCGTTAAAAAGATGGATCATATAATTGAATATATATTTCACTATTTATAAACTATTTAATGCTTTGCATGTATACAAGATTAATCATGAATATTATTTTGTATACCGCTTGTTGCAATTTGATAAACAAAACTATCAGGCATAAATTAGATGATTCGATGCACGTTTCGAAAGCAAATTAATAGCTAAGAAACATGTATGGCTTTGATTACTTTTAGTCTAAAAGCTGCTCGGTTTCTCTGCTACCACAGAAAGAAAAAAGAAGCTTCAGACAGTCTCATCCCACCTTACAAGTTTCTTACTAAAATACTGCAAATAGGAAGCTAATTCAACGAACTGCAAGCATGGACGACCTATATCTACTCCACCAGTTCACATTATCTCCTTCTCAAAACATTCATACTCATCGAAATATTTTAGTTGTTGAAACCGAAAAGATTCGCATCAGCACACCACGTGCACGTCCATGTGCAGAACGTCGATATTGTCTTGACCACGATTACAGCAGCACTTGAAAGAGCTCTGGAGAGATCCTGTCGGAGCAAAATCTTTTAAGGTTGATTTAGGCTCGGTAAGCCAGCCGGATCACCTTCACAAGTCATCGGAATGAGAGAAGAATAGAAACTAGGGTTTGAAAGAAAGATAGGTAAAAAGGATAAAAGTAAAGCTTTACATATTGTTTGATGATTTGAAATGTGTCTCTCAATCGACTTTGGACCTCTTTATATAGAGGTGAGATGGACTTATCCTGTAGAGAAACAAATCCTAAAAAAACTGGAACCGAATCAGATCTGATCTGCGTTCAAAACAACCAAAAATCAACATTCGCGGACACCTCGATAATGAGCTGGAGGCTTGGGGGCCCGGATCCTCCGGTAGAGAGCCGAACACTCTGATGGTAAAAATTCAGCTCCAAAAGGGGTGTCACTGGAGACTTTGGTCAATTACCGAACACTCCAGTGGTTTAAAAGTCGTCTCCAGAAAGGGTGTTGCCGGAGTCTCCGGCGTCAGGCCGAAGTCGCCGGATCTATCTCAGCCATTTTTGCTAAAGACATAATTTCCTCATCCAATCTCCGATTTAAGTTATCCATATATCCATTTTGATCGTCTTAGAGCCTTCAAATCATAAATTTAGCTTCATCTTCAGGTCTTTTAAAGCATTTCTTTCATCTTTTAGTAAAATTCACAAGCCCACTAAAAGCTCCAAGGAATAGAGTCAATCATGTCCTGAAAAATAAGTTGAAAAAGAATTCTTGCGAAATAACCATTATTGGATGGAACTTGGATATTTTCGGACCTTGTTCGGTCCGTCAAACCGGAACCTCCAGCTTGGGGAACCGAAATTTTCGATCTTCTTAGAGTGCAATTTTTGGGTGTGAACATATACCTCTCTGTTTTTTTGCAAAGCTAGTGCGTCAAAAATTATTCCAAAATTGCTTGAGGATGATGAATCTCATCGACCTTTTGTTCTAAGGGTGATAGTATTATATCGGCCATAAACTCCTAGTATTGTCTAACTAGGAGCCAAACTTACTTATTTAGGTCTCCATTCTTTCTTTATGTGTGAAGGTGATAGTGGAGACATTTTTTGCAAGATGGATCACTTTTTTGGCTAGACCCTTGATCTTTTATCTCTTAATTGTGCAATCTCCTCTTTTGAGTTTGAGTTAAGCTAGAGGGACAGCACCTCGGCTGAAAACATTTGTCAAGAGAACAACAACCGTTGTCTTTAAAACTCATAGGATCTAGAGTGGGCTTCGAATTAGTCCGATCATTTATAATAATCGGTCCTTTTGGTGGTTCCTTAATAACCACACCTATGCTTCCAATTCTAACTACATTGTTGATTGCATCTAATCGATGAGAATTTGATCGGTTGTTATCTAGAGGTGGCTTTATATTACCTCTTGCTGACGGATTCTTCAAAACGGTGTTTTGGTTCATATATTTTGATAAAAGGTAGCTATACCTCTTGCTGACCGATTCTTCAAAACGGTCTTTTGGTTCATATATTTTGATAAAAAGGTAGGTAAAGGTAGGTTTGAAGTTTACCTTTCTATTTTTCATCTATGGCTCATTTATTTTCCACCTTCCCATCTCAGGATTCTTCGGTTTGAGCATCCTTGGTTGGGCAGCGGGATCACTAAATTTCTGAATCTTTTTGGCTTGCCCCCCGAGTCCAGAAGCTTTAATGGTGACTTTCAAAGACTCTTTACTATCCGAAGATTTTTCTAGTACCACTTCCCTTGAAGGATTTGTATTTTTATATCTTTCTTAACCGATGATCATATTCTTTAGTTGTATTGGCTTGTTCAGGCCGAACTAGTACTTTTACATTTTGTATATCAACGGTGTTAATGGGAAGAGGATGTCTATCTATTTGCATCTCCCTAAAAGACAATCGTCCTTCATTAGTGACCGATTGAATTTGCCTTGGGAACACATTACAATCATTAGTGGCATGAGAGAAAGAATGATGCCACTTACAATAAGCACGTCGCTTTGACTCATCGACTGGGGGGATAATGTGTGATATCTTGATGTAGCCTCCTTTATGAAATTCATCAAACATTTTATTACACTTGGCTATAACAAAAGTAAATTTCATCTTCTCTTGCCGATTTTTATTAATCGGCTTGAGAGAATTACAAGGATGAGAATTAGCTTTAGATGGCCATGAAAATTCAGTAGCATAAATATTTCTACTATCATCATCCGAATCAGAATTACAGATGCACGTTAGTACGATGTGACTCATGTTGTTCTTTAAATTCTTTACTTCGGTTTTCTTGTGTCGAAGATCTTTGTTGGAGTTGCGTAAGAGTAAGAAAATTATGCCCATCCAACTTCTCTCTAAGACGTGACTGCAAACCATTAAAAGCCAACTCAGGCAAGTCTTTCTTAGAAATTGTCAAATTAAAACATTGGTTCTTGACTTCTCTAAATCTAAGAATAAGATCAGCAATAGTTTCATCTTCTCCTTGTCTAGCCGATGTTAAATGCAACAATTTCAGTTTATTATCTCCGGAGTCAAAGTGATCATGAAACTTATGCTCTAAAAATTCCCATATTAAAAATAGAACCCGAAGGCAATGAGGAAAACCAAGAGAAAGCAGTTCCAGTTAAAGATAAAGAAAATAACCGAAATTTTAAAGCATCACTAGAACTCGCCTCTCCTAATTGTGCAATGTATAGGCTAATATGTTCCCAAGTAGTTTTACTATCTTCACCATTAAATTTCACAAAGTCGGGAACGCGCCATCCATTAGGATATGGGATCGAATCAAAATATGCGGGGTATAGTTTTTCGTAACTTAAATTCTACTCCTAGTGTATCTCGGAATTGCTTATTCAAATCTTCTTTGATAAACGCAAGGCATTAGAGATTGGGGTTCTACGGGGATTTGTTTGCGCATTAGCCCCCATGACATTGAATTGTTCATTAGAGATCGAGCCATAAGGTATTCCCGTACCGCTAGATGGAATAGTTTGGGTACTATATGCAATGGTGCAATATGGAGGAACAAATTAGACAATTCATTCAATCAACTAGTAGCTGGATTGGGGATACTAACAATTTGTTCTACACTAGTAGGAGGCACTACTAAAGCATTAGTTTGCATATTGGTTCGAAAACTAGATTACCCACTAAAAGAATTCAACGGCATGCCATACCATGGTTTTTCACATTAGATATGTTAGATACCGATGAATTAACTTGAGGCACCCTACTTGTGTAGCATGACTAGTATATGCAATATCAACACTTTTCAAAGATTTTGATATATTTTCTTGTGTCATGCATTGCATATCATCTTTCAAGACCTTTCTCATATCTGCAAATAAGGATGAAAAATATTCAAAAGTAACCGTGGGTTGAGAAGATGAATTTACAGTAGTAGCGCCCGCGGTCTTCTTGTTGGGGATGGGAGGAAGAACTTTCCTCTTAACTTGAAAGATCGCACATTGACGATCTATCTTGAAGTATGATAAGAACTTTTGGAGCTTCTGATCTTCCCAAGCCTTGCTTGTTCCTCTCTAATCCTCTGACGTTTTATGAATGTCTTCTAGGCCTCTTCGAGAACCTCCTCCAACGATGACATCACGATGTTCTTTGGCGATATCTCGGAGGACATAATGTGCAAAAGATGATTCGGTTTGTGCAACCGAAACCTATCTTCCCCAACGGAGTCGTCAAAAGTGTGTTGACGCTGAAAAGATCTGGATCAGCACACCACGCGCACGTCCCTGTGCGGAACGTCGATGTCACCTTGACCACAATTACAACAGCACCAAAAAGATCAAGCTCGAGAGGGACCCTGTCGGAGCAAGATCTTTCTAGAGTTGATTTAGGCTCAGTAGGCCAGCCGGAACATGTTCACACATCGCCAGGACGAGAGAAGAACAAAAACTAAGGTTTGAAAGAAAGATAGAGTAAAAGGGATAAAAGTAAAGGCATATTATTTGATGATTGGAAGGGGGTATCTCAATCAGCCCTGGGTCTCTTTATATAGAGGTGGGATGGTTTTATCCTGTGGAGGAACAAATTCTAACAAATCTGAACCGAATCAGATCTGATCTGCATTCAAAACAACCAAAAACCGACATTCCCGGACACTCCGGTAATGGGCCGAAGGCTCCGAGACCCGGATACTCTGGTAGAGGGCCGGACTCTCCGATAGGGTAAAAATTCGGCTCCAAAACGGGTGTCACCGGAGACTTTGGTCAATTATCGGACACTTCGGCGGTCTAAAATTCACCTCCTCCAGAAACGGTGTTGCCGGAGTCTCTGGTCGTGTCTTAACCATTTTTGCTAAGGATATAATTTCCTAATCTGATCTCCGATTTTGATGATCTATATATCCATGTCGATCGTCTTGGCGAGGATTACGTCTTGGAGCCTTCAAATCAATAATTTAGCTTCATCTTTAGGTCTTTTAAAGCATTTATTTCATTCTTTAGTAAAAATTAGCCAAACTCCTCAAAAATATCACCCATGTCCTGAAAAATAAGTTGAAAAACAATTTTTGTGAAATAACTATTATTGGACGGGACTTGGATATTTTCAGCCATGTTCGGTCTGTCAAACCGAAACCTCCGGCTTGGGGAACCGGCATTTCTGATCTTCTTAAAGTGCAATTTTTCGTTGTCAACACAATTCAAATGGTAAGCTGAAGCGTAAGCAAAACTAATAGAAACTCAGATGCATTGAAGCATCTGTTCACACGATGCACTGAAGCATCAGCAAAACTAATCTAGCCAGAGATTTAGGCAGAACATAATGGAAATGAAGATTGATTCTAAGCTACTATGATGGATTTGAGAGGGTTATCAGGATGGCTTCCTCACACACTGCAAGAGATGAAAAAATTGACACTGTGAGCATCCCATCGTAAACAAGAACTGAAAAGATAGGGAAAAAATAAAGCCAAATTGGTCTGAACTCTGGAATGGTCTGAAACATACATTTTTGTAAGCAATTGAGAACTTGACGTCACCCGCAGGTTGGTCCTCGATGCTGTAGCGAGGGGAGCTTCGTACATCAGGGAGGGACGAACTTGATTGCTAATCCATGGGCGAACCGGCTGCCTGTACTGATCCTGTTGCCAGGATTGAGCTCATCTACCTCCCACCGTAGATTCCGCATTCAACTCATATGTCACACCCGAAAATTTACATTTCGGAATGTGTAACAGTTTCATCCATCCTTTCACATTCCTTAAGCACTCAAATCCAAATAAATGACCATTAAACTTTTAAATGGCCTCTTCCCCTTCATATTCCCCGTCATTCTCACCCTTTCTATCTTCCCCACGTCCTCCCCACTTCCTCCTAGCCCTCTCACATTCCTCTCTTCCCAGGCAACTCATGAGCAAACCTGACACCTCTGTTTCCTGTCCACATTCCCGGCAATCCATCAACGAAATTCTACCAAATTTTTCCGGAAGATGCGCCTTGATGTCCTCTACAACATATCCAAAATTCATGGCTAAAGGAGGTCTGTAGCTTCTGATATCTTCTTTGCAATGATCAATGCTATCTATTTTGGGCTGGTCCAGCACGTGTTTCGGTAATATTATCCTTGTTACTCTCAATTTCGACCATACTTTGCTGAAACTCTTGTACCATGTTGTGTTCCAGAGAGTCCCCTTCATCAACCCTGAAGTATTCACCAAGATTCACCTCGGTTTCTTTAGAAATATGATTTGTTCTTCAATTGCCTCTGCAGGACCAAATCTTGATCCAACTCGTTGATCTCCTCTGGTTAAATCTAATCTAAACCCTAATGTGTTTATCATGTTCCACAAGATTAGGCATGACCCTGTCTTTGTAGTACTGTTTCTACACAGATAGATGTGTTGCCGCCGTTCACCGCTTCTTCTTATCATCTAATGCCTTGAAGTTCCTTGCCGTAGCATAATCCTTGGTGAGTTCCCCAAAACTTGTTAGCACTCCATAATGACCCTTTAATGTTGCATATGATCCTTAGTTGTTTGCTTGCTTATTTGGTTGCCGGTGATCGCGCGAAGAGAAGAATACAAGTCGGAATCAAGAGAGGCTATGAAGAGAAGGTCGAAGACAGCTAAGCAATATTTTGAGGCAAGTGTCTTTGACCCTATTGTACCTAATTAAGATGGTATAGGGAATTAAGAATTGCATACTAGTCTTAATTGGGTTTCTATGTAGGATTTACTAGAATTTTCCTCATTATTCCTTGAAACTGGTTCATGGTGCACGGGTTTGGTGGTAAGTTGTTTGTATGCTTAGCTTTGCCGTCTTAGTTGGGTTTTGAGTAAAACTTGTTCTACTAAAATTGAATAATTGTACTATTGCAATTTAATGATCTTCTTGTTAAATAAAATTATAATAACTTAGTGTATAGAAAATCTAAGCAGGCTGGGTGGTCTGGTATGATGCTCTTGGATATCATTCAATGTTTATAGTATGCACTAGTGCCTGCTCTAGATTCTAAGGTCCAGTTTGTGAATCATGTAACCTGACTTTACAGCGCAACCACAAGGCTCATATGGGTAGGCCTGGCCGACAAATTAGTTGAGCTTAATTTGGTATGCATCATGTGGCGGTGTAATGGCATAAGAGGGGGCTTCTGTGGCGGAGGTAAAATAGACTCCTTGAATGCCGTGGCGGTGAAACTTTAACAGGTGCATATTGACTAAGTGACATATTGTAAAAATTTTGTAATGATCTTCTGGCCACACACCAAAGGAAGTGTGTAAAGTTTTGATAAATACTGGCATAAAGAAGGTTTTTAGTTCACCTGGCCACAAGGGATGAAATCATGACTTGTAGTGAAAAGTGTGCAAACTCTCGAGAGATAAAACTATCATGATAGTTATGCTCACGGTCAAGAGCGGCCTGGACTGCTTCACGATTAATACCACTGTATGAGTTGGTTTGTTCTGGTTAGTCTTTGTGCTGATAGTTGGGTGGGACCCAATGAGTTGGTAGCTAGGTGTTGGTACCCTGGTGAGCTTGGTAGTCGAATGGAATTCAATGAAGTCTCTTTGTTCTGATTCATTTGGAGAGTTCACACTTAGTAAATAGGTTGTTTAATAATTAAACAGTCTAGATGACATAGTGCATTAAACCTTGAATAGCCTTTCTTGCTTGTGGCTCTCATGTTATCTTTTTCTACACCTGCTGAGTATTTGATGTACTTATGTGTTGCTTTTGTTGTTTTATTACCCATCAATGCTGCTCAGTGAGAGGAAGATCAACGAAATCAATCGTTAAATTGAAGACAAAATATAAAAGGTAGTGTTGCCGCTGATCGATCACCTGTGCTGTGTTCTAAAGTTTTTTCCTCCCACTGCTCTTCAAAACTATGGTATTTATTGTTTGTTTACCGATATAGAACTGATTATCACTTAATTATCCTACATATATAATAAAACTGATCATGGCATATATGTAGATTCATTAGGTTTTGTGAAGGTTTTATGTTTAGAAAATCTGGTGTGACACCACACTAGAGAGGAAGTGAGAAAGATCTAGTTGTTGCAGCAAACAAATCCACAATAGGTAGGAAGAAATAAAGATCTCCACTCCAATCCACCATACACTCCCCCTTCAATCCACCATTGATTCCTAGTGGGAAGAAAGAAAGAAGGGGAAGAACAAGGAGTTGAGACGAGGTAGAAGAACCACCGAACTGGAGAACTAGGTTGACCTGGGAAAGTTGTTAGGCGCAACACTTGCATTGTGTTGGATGATACTTAGTGTTGGGGGCAACTTTCTCCATGTTTCTTACTCACTAGAATGCCATGACCAACCTAAGGGGTTGAGATATATATATATAGGCTTGGTGGGCAGCCAAGTATATGCTAAGATGCTAGTCTAAGATGCTAAAGCATAAAGCTGAAAAGGCTAGTCTAAGATGCTAAAGTAAAAAGCTGAAAAGCTAGTCTAAGATGCTAAAGCGAAAAGCTAAAAAGCTAGTCTAAGATGCTAAAGCGAAAAGCATAAAGCACAAAGCATAAAGCACCTGCACTAGACTTATTCTATCATTCTCCTCCTAAGTCTTGTGCGTCGTCTTCTGGGAGATTTGAATCATCCCAATCCTGGCGCGATGCTCCTGAAACTTGATCCTACCAAGGGACTTGGTGAGAAGATCAGCAAGTTGGTCATTGGTATTGATGTAGCTTGCCCTGACGCTCCCTTCCTTCAAGCAGCCTCGGATGAAGTGGTACTTTACTCTGCTGTGCTTGCTGCGCTCGTGGAAAACAGGGTTCTTTGCCAAGGCCAAAGCGGACTTGCTGTCTACCTTGAGCTCTACTGCTTCAGCGTCTCTGCTAAGGAGATCACTAAGCAGCCGAGCGAGTCAGAGCGCCAGAGTTGAAGCGGTGGAAACCGCTATGTACTCAGCCTCGCAGCTGGACAAGGCCACCACCTGCTGCTTGACCGACTACCAGCTAACAAGACACTTGCCGAGGAAGAAGAGCACCCCGCTCGTGCTCTTGCTGGTGTCGATGTCGCCGGCATGGTCATTGTCACTGTACCCAATGAAATGTGCCGCTCCGGGACACCTCGAGTAGTGGAGGCCGCGGTCAAGAGTCCCCGCAACATAGCGGATGATCCTTTTGACAGCCTGCTGGTGCTCCGTCGTCGGTCGCTGCATGAACCGACTGACGTAGCCGACAGAGAACGCCAAGTCCGGCAGCGTGTGGGCGAGGTAGCGAAGGCTTCCCACAAGGCACCGGTACTGCGTGGCATCCACCTCCTCTGTCGTGTTGTCACGGCTGAGTTTCAGCCTCTCCTCCATCGGAGTGAGAGCTGGGTTGCAGTCGATGAGTCCAGCTAGCTCAACGATGCACTTGGCGTAGGCGGTTTGTCGAAGTGTGATGCCGGAGTCGTCTTGGTGCACCTCGATCCCCAAGTAGAAGGAGAGAGGCCCCAAGTCACTCATCTGGAAGATGGCCTTCATCTCCTCCTTGAACGCTGCCACCTCTGCATCTTTGGTGCCCGTGATCACCAAGTCGTCAACGTAGACATCCACCAGCAGGGCATTACCGCCGTTGCCCCTCCGATAGATGGCCGCCTCGTGCGGGCTTTGCTCGAAACTCATCCCCTTCAGCGTGAAATCCAGCTTAGCGTTCCACGCCTGTGGTGCCTGCCGCAAGCCATAGAGTGCCTTGCGCAGGCGCAGCACCTTGCCCTCCTTGCCGGGGATGACAAATCCCAGCGGCTGGTGCACGTAGACCTCCTCCTTCAAGTCGCTGTTGAGAAACGCCGACTTGACATCCATGTGGTGGACGCGCCAGCCCTCTTAGACAGCCAGCGCAAGAAGGAGACGCACGGACTCCATCCGTGCAACGGGAGCGAAGGCATCGTCGAAGTTAATCCCCTCCTGCTGCACAAACTTGCGTGCCACCAAGCGAGCCTTGTGCTTGACGATAGCACCGACCTCATCCTTCTTCAGCTTGAACACCCACTTAAGGGTGATCGCGCGGTGTCCAAGAGGAAGGTCAGCGAGTTTCCAAGTGCGGTTCTTCTCAACCGCATCCATCTCTAGCTTCATCGTGGCGCGCCAAGCCGTGTGTCCCTCAGCCTCAGCGAAGGAGCGAGGCTCGCCGTTGTCGCACGCAAGATGCAACTGTGTCTCTAGGTCGTGAGGCACCAGTCCCTGCACTGGTGCGTCGCCAAGAAGGTCCTCCATCGTGCGATACCTCAACGGCTCACCGTCGTGGTACGCGTCGACACGCTCCTCGTCGTGAGGGAGTGGAGCCGTGCCTAGAGGAGTAGCTGTCGGCGCCGGAGGGCGTAGCGTGGCCGGCTGTGTTGGTAGCGGTGGGGAACTCGTCGCAGCCGGCGTCACAGTTACTGGAGTCGGTGAAGGCTCGAGGACTAGGGTAGGCGCGCTTGACGAAGAAGAGCTGCCCACTCCCCCAGCTCCCTCGAAGTGGACGTACTCGACGGTGAAGTCGTCGTACATCGGAGTCGGGCCGTCATCCACCATCTTGCCCCACGCCCAACCTCGCCCTTCGTCGAACACAATGTCGCGCGCCGTGCGCACACGCTGTGTCTTCGGGTCAAGGATGCGGTAGGCATTCGTGCCCTCTGCGTAGCCGATGAACACTCTCGGAGTGCTCCTACCGTCGAGCATGCCGACGTGACCAAGCTCCTTAACGAATGCGAGGCAGCCGAAGACGCGCAGGTGGGCAACCGCCGGCTTGCGTCCATGCCAAGCCTCGTACGGCGTCCTGCCGTCGAGCACTTTGGTGGGCGAGCGGTTGAGGATATAGACGGCTGTCACCACCGCCTCTCCCTAGAAGATGGCCGGCATCCCCCTCTGCTTGAGGAGGGCCCGAGCCATCCCCATCACTGTTTGGTTGCGCAGTTCGACGACACCGTTCTGCTGCGGGCTGTACGGCGCGGAGTAGTGGCGCTGAATCCCCTCGTCAGCGCAGTACGACGCGAACTCAGCCGCCGCGAATTCGTCGCCGTAGTCGGTGCGTAGCACTCAAAGCTTGCAGCCGCACTCCTTCTCTGCCGTAGCTAGTGACGCTTGATAGCATCAGCTGCTGCCGCCTTGGTGTCGAGGAGGTATGCCCACATGTAGCAGGACACGTCGTCGATGAGTAGCAAAAAGTAGCGCCGACCTCCAGGTGTGGCCGGTGTCACGGGACCGCAGAGGTCGCCGTGCACCAGCTCCAGCTTTTTCTTGGCGCGAAAACTCGCCTGACGAGGGAACGGGAGTCGCCGATGCTTGGTGAGGACGCAGGTGTCGCAGAGCTGCTCCACATGCTCGACCCGCGGCATGCCCTGCACCATCTCCTTGTCGCCAAGCTGCTTCAGGGGCTCAAAGTTGAGGTGCCCAAAGCTCTCGTGCCACAGCCAGGCGTTGTCATCGCAGCGGGATGCGAGACACACGGGCTGCGCCACCTGTACATTGAGGACGTAGAGGCGATTGATGCCTTTGTTTACCTTGGCAAGAAAGCGACGATGGCGGTCCCAAATCCTCATGATTCCATCCTTGATCTCCACGCGCGAGCCATTCTCATCCAGCTGGCCCAGGCTGAGGATGGAGTTACTTAGTGCGGGGATGAAGTAGATTCCAGTGAGGAGTCGGTGTTTGCCAGTCTTGGCGACGAGGACAATGGAGCCAATGCCCTGATGCCATAGTCGAAGAGTCGTCGAACTTGACGAAGCCGCGCACGTCGACGTTCAGGTCGGAGAAGAACTCCCTGCGACCCGTCATGTGGTGAGTGGCACCACTGTCGAGGAACCAGCCGTAGATCTTGTCGTCGCTGGAGCCGTCACCGAGGAAGGCGTGTGCACTCGGCTCGTCGAGGTTGAGGAGAGCTGTTGTGGCCGATGCTGCTGGAGGTAGCTTGATGCTCTCGTGTGATAGGAGCAGAGGCGGATCCTCCTCCTCAGCCTGTGCGACGTGAGCCTCGCCGCGCCTCGACTGTCGACAATCCCTGGCCCAATAGCCAGGCTTGCCATAGTCGCGGCATATATCGTCTCGTGTCGCCCTGCGC
>BCLG01001123.1:68079-91357 GCA_001602295.1 Zoysia matrella | reverse complement strand
AACAAGTTCCAGCTTTACTAAACATAGCCTATATGCCATGTTTTGAGAAATTATGGTTAACATCTCAAGCACAAAAACACCACGGGTGGGATAATGTTCCAAACTTTTGACACTTTTTCAATTAACATTTTTTCCAAATATTTAATTGGAAAAATTATATGTTAAAAAAGGTAGTCCGGTGTACATAGCTCCTGTTTAGGCAAGGTCCCACAACTTTTGGTTTTTTATGCAAATTTTCCCTCATTGTTGGAAGAGGCTATTTTCAGAGATAATTATATGTCAAATATCTTGAAAAGGTATATTTTTTCTATCATATATTGATTAAATTTTTTAACAAGCTGTAACAACAATTTAAGAACAATGAATATATTAGGTAGCAAATGAGAAGGATTTAGGAGAGCATCCATGGATTTTAAACAATGAGTATTAGGTTATTATATTATAATAATCTAGGATTGAGATTAAATAAGCTAGCACAATAAGCTCTTGTTTGTTTATCTTTACAATATAATCTTTGGATTATATAATCTGGCAGATTATAATCCGAAACAAACAAGTCCTAAATAAGTTACTTATCCTAACTGCGTGCTTTAGCAATTTGACTTGCAAGGCCCACGTGTCAGTGGAGCAACCCCCTTCTCGGTTTCAGCACGGGCAAAATGAAACACAGTTGAAGCGCTATTGTCGCTCTTTGGAGCTCTTACCTCCACGATCCGAAGCAGCAAGCCTTGGATGAAAGCAAAATAAGTTGAGGAATGAGAGAGGTAGTGCCAAATCCGGCAAAGTGGAGCTTTCTTGCTTAGATAAACTTCCCTCAACCATGATGAGGAGAGAGAAATGAGAGAGCAGTAGCAACATAAGGCAGATGGTGAGTGGCGCCAGAGAAGATTCTTTCCCTTGCATTGATGGAGTAGGCGAAGGCGCTGAAGGAGGAGCTGTAGGGGGAACTGGCTGCCAGGTTTGAATTGTGACTATATTTGATTGACTAATTTTTTTATATATGTTGAACCACATTTCATACAAATAGATTTACCAAATTTTGAATTGTTTGCAATTGAAACACTGTTGTTGCCCATGTTTGGACAGTGATTTGGTAATGCCACGATCCAAACATCATTACTTATGATTTGGTAACATCCATGATTTGGTAACATCAAAATTTGGTACGGCTCATGAGGCATGCAAGATAAACCGACAATAATTCAATCGATGAATCAGATAGCTCTAGTATGAGATTCCTCTGTTTAAAGGCTTGTTCAGTTTTCGGGTTGGGTTGGAGGGATTGAAGTGGAGTGAGAGGGATTAAATCGACATCTAGAAATGTAAGGACCCCCTTAAAGAGGAGCTCCTTTGTGCTTTCAATACCAATCTCTGGATCAGTAGTTGGTACACACATACAGAACAAAGTGATACATTGTGCATACGGTACAGATTACATAGGTTGCATCTTAGTACAAGGTCTAGCAAACATAGTCTTAGATTACAAACCGGCGAGTTGACTCAGCAACTCTTATTCAAACATAAACACAACACAAGGCTCCAACTTCACCACAGGTGAACTTGAGCGCAGAGCAAGACTTCTACTCTTCATAGTCGTCATCATCTTCGTCTTCAACCTCTTCCTCTGAAGAATTTCAGCAAGGGTGAGTACTTAAGGTACTCAACAAATCTTAACACTACGTCAAAGATTATATATGCATATTGGTAGTAACAAGGAGTGGCTTATGGCTATCAGTTTGTTCATATTTTAATTGGGCAGACCTGAGGAAGGTTTTCACTCCTTCCATCAGGCTAGATGGGTCTCCAATACCTGATCCAGACACTCATTCCCAAAACACGGGCAACTACACCCACTCACACTCCAAAGATGCCAGGAGAAACTAATGGTTGAGTATCCGAACAATAGTGTGCCATTACCATGACAACAGCCTAGCCAAAAGGATTTAACACTCTGAGTGGTTGTACACCGTACCCACAGGCTATGCACTCTTTCGCGAGCAAGGGTAGCATAACGTCTATCCCAACGTCTACCTAGGTCACCACAGATTCCACCTAAGATGATCCAGGGGTCATCCGTCAGGGTTTTCCAAGTCCCAATGATGCGACTATGTACTTTCCCGAAGCCGGATCGAGAATACGCATCCACGTCTTCTCCTAGTTTCTTTCTACACTAAGCAACTACACAACCAAAGGCTATATCTGTGGGCATGCGGTCCCAGGACGCAGGCTATTACTTTGTTGGAGGCCTGGCTACAAGTATCTCGTACCTTCTCCTGGCATCTTGTGTCCTTCTGACCTCCTAGCGGTTTGATGTGGGTGGTCTAAGTAGGAGGGGTAGGTCCCGCCCAAAACAAGTTTTGTGGTTGTACGAAAATCGCTAAGTCGAGCGCTTACATACCAGTCCTTATATGCCAGGAGCGGCGTGCTCGTTCACGGCAGGTGGACCAGACTGAAGCACATAACACATATCACAGTACCTTTGGGAGCCCCGCCCCGCAACCAGAAACCCATCTTCACCTAGCACAAGTTGCACTAATCTCATCCTATTTTATTTCAACTCACACCACCAAACTCATTTCAACACATTTTAAAGATAAATGGTATATAGTGTGGCAGTGCGTAGCACCGCAATTGAGAGTCCCTAAGCGGTCTAATAACAAGGCAACTTTTCGTTCATTAAAAGAATTTAACGACGAAAATTCTATAGTTAACAAGGGTGTATGTCATCAAACGGCTAACAAGGTGGTACTTAATATTAATAACAGCAAGTAACTGACATTAATATAAATACTTAGTAGCAAATTGGACATTCAACTACACAATGTTTTAAATATATAAGTTAAAATAGATGCAACCATTCTGGCTCTATGGGTGCAATAGCAAAATCATGGGATCAAGATGGGTTAAGGCTTGCCTTCAGAGGCGTCCTCGGGCTCTTCCTCGTACTCTGGGTCCTCGGCTCCTCCTTCTTCGGGTTCTTTGTTCGCTACACGCAATAAACCACAATAAGCCTACCAAAAGAAACTACAAAACTCCAAATAAAACACGATCAAGAAACACATAGAGTTTGAATGGTTCAGATCAACGGGGTTTGAGATATTGGTGCTAAAGGTAGATAGGTCAGTGGTTGGGGAAAGTGCAGGGGCATGGGGATACTAAAATAGTGCGGTTGGGGTTACTTAGTGTTTTCCAAAAAGTATGTAGTCCTAGAAGATGTGTGGTTTCTGCTATGATCGAGTCAGTTTTGGATCTGAGACACACGGGTTCGATTGTGTCCTGACCCTAGATCTGTCGTTGTTGGGTGATCTGTGAGTGTTCGGTTGGTGCTGCAGCAATCGACCCAGTTGTAGGTTGTGGTCACACAGGTTCGTCAGTGTCCGCGCTCTGTTTCGTGGGCTGTCAGGCGAGCTGTGACCGCGCTGCGGGTCACGCAGCCAGCGATGTGTCCAGGCCTCAGTCCGGCTGCGACGGCCGTGGCCGTGTCCAAGCCCTAGTTCGTGTTCTGGTTGTGTAGCCAGTGATCCAGCTCGTGGTCACACAGCCATGGCCGTGTCCAAGCCTTTGGACACACGTCCAGGATCCGACGCTGACCTAGCTCGTGGTCACGTAGTCGTGACTGTGTCCGAGCTCTGGGACACTCGCCCCGGGTCCAGTGGTGGTGATCCAGCTCGTGGTCACGCAGCCATGGCCATGTCCAAGCCTTTGGACACGCGTCCAGGATCCGGCGGTGACCCGGCTCGTGATCACGTGGTCGTGACTGTATGAACTCCCGGTCATGCGTCCCGGGTCCGGTGGTGACCCGGTTCGATGTCATGTGGCCGTGACTGTGTTTGAGCTCTCGGTTGCGCTTCCTGGGTCTGGTGGTGACCCGGTTCGGGGTCACATGGTCGTGAGTGTATCTGAGCTCTTGGTCACGCACAATCTGTCAACGAGTGATTGTCGTCTAGGATACATGTTGACTACCGTGTCCTATTCTCAAGCTACTCGCAAACGGTCAACGGGTGATCGGTGCCCATGAGACTTGCCGACTATCGTGTCCTAGCCTCAGGCTACTTGCAAATGGTCAACGGGTGACCGGTGTCTGGGACACGTGCCGTCTACCGTGTCCCTGTCTGAGGTGTGTGCGCATGTGTGGCTGACCGGTGGGGTCGTGCAGCCCACTGGCCAGAGGCCTGGGCCGGCTCTTCTTCCTCGCACGCGCGTGCCAGTGGCGTGGTGCAGTGCGGCGCTCTGCCGGAGATCGACGTCGTTGGCCGGGAGCCGCAGGCAATAAGTGCCGCGTGCTCCGGCTTGGTGGTGAGGTCGACGGTGAGCTGGTTTTTGCCGGCGGTCGTGGGGCGTCGGAGTGTGCAAGGCGGCGGTGCTGCGTGAGGGGGGGGGGGGGGGGGGCTCGACGAGGTGGCTCTTCCTTGAGTGAGAAGCAGCACACGGACTCAAGAAGCGCCGCGATGCCTTAAGCTTGGTCCAGGACAGCGTCACGGAGCCCAGTGTCGAGAGCCGTGTGGTGGTCGGCGGCGGCGCACGTCGGGCACTCAAATGAGGCGCGCGGCAGCATTGTGACGTGAGCGGCAAGCTTCAGTGGAGTGTCGTAGTGCTGTGAAGGTGCTGCAGAGGGCCAATGGCCACCGGATTTTGCGGAATCGACGGCGGCTCACGGCGGCCGGCTGCGGGGAAGAAAGGGGAAAAAACCGGGCGAAATGCAGGCTAGGAAGAGGAGCAACCTAGGGGTGTTTGGTTTGCCTGCTTTTGGAGCTTAACCAAAGGGGTGAACTTTTATAAAAGCTCTTCTGAGAAAGCAGCTTTCTCTTAGTACAAAAGCAAAAGCAGGTTTGGACTTGCTTTTGTCGGCTGTGGACACCGATTATAATTATATAATTATAAATATATTACATTAATTGTAATTATATAATTATAATTATAATTATATATAATATAATTATAATTTATCACATAATTAATTATATTATAAAATTATGTAATATAATTATATTTATATTTATATTATAATACATAATTATAATTATATTACATAATTGTAATTATATAATATAATTATGTTATACTTATACATATAATTATAATATTAGGATATCTTATATTATAATATATATATATATATATATATATATATATATATATATATATATATATATATATATATATATATATAATAAGTGAACAATCAATTTACATATAAATTATCTTGCAGTTTGACAACTTCACAGCTATTTTCAACCAAACAGTTTTCAACTTTCTCACCGCTTATATTCTACCGCTGACTTTTTTTTACAGACAACTCCTTTTTTATATTTATATGTCAACAAACGCACAGCTAAGGGTATAGCGGCGCGAAGGGGGTGCGCACGCACGACAATCTCTCCCTTTTATAGATGGGGCGGCCGGCGGTTCAATCGGTGCACGGCATGGAGACAGCTGGAGCGCCCCGTGGCGAACGACGCCTGCCTGGGTGCGATCGTGGTTGAAGTGTGCGGCGCCACGGTGGCCGGTTTCCGACGGGCGGCGCAGGTACTCCTGGCGCCGCTTCAATTGTGATGTGACGAGGCGAGCGGGGAGGATTCGGGTTGACGGCCATCGCGTGGGTGGTCGCGGCTGTGAGGAGTAAATTCGCGCTGTGGAACGGAGCTCGTCGCAGGAGGCGCGTTGAGTTCGACGGTGTCTGGCGGAGAGCGTCGAGCGCGGCGTCCACCTGTCCAAACCGCTCGGGCGATTCTGTGGGCGCGGCGGTTTCAGTGGAGCAACGAGACGGCAGGTCACAGGAGACGGCCACGCGTCCTGCGTCCGTCGGCGTATTACATAATCGCTGAAAATTTTTGACGGTTCAGCAACCATTTGTTCTAGCAGGCCGGTCCGGTCGGCAGCCAGAAATGCAGACACCAGCAGGGCTATCGCTGCTAACATCAAAGTGTTTGCCCACAGTCTGAGATGCTTGACGGCCTCCTCAACAATGGCAGTGGCCGTGCTATCCAGTCCCGGCCACTGGCATAGCATGGAAACAACTTGGTAAACTAGAATCCCCGAGACGAAACAAGAGACCAGAGCTTTGATGCAACAGGCGAACACAAACTCAACCATGGAGGCTGCAAGGAACGCGAAGACAAGAGCTGACGTTGCTCCGAAAACAGTGGTCACGTTTCTGTGGGATTTGATCTTGTCTGCGGTGATATACGAGCCGTCACGGCTGTCGAGGTGAATGCTGAACCAGAGGAGTACTATAGAGATTAATTTCATGATAACACGTGCATTCCTATAGAGAATTCCGGAGCTTTTTCTTCTTATCAACCATGATTGACCACATTCAATCGTATCCTTTAAACACAGTTAATCTACCTACTTGCCTTCGAAGTTCTCAGCGCAGGATGCATGCCAGGCTGCTACCCTTTATGTCGCTTTTTCCCTTTGATAATTAAAGTTCTAAATTTCTATTTACAAAAAGTTAGGCGTTCTTATTGCTTTCAATGGCTGCTTTATTGTTATCATTGATTCTTACCTCTTCTCTCTCGTCTATCTTCCAGATTTAACGAATTGCTGATGATAGTAGATACATGCAAGGCTGCTACTCTCTTTTCTCAAGTTACTTGGAGTATTAATATTTATCCAGCAACCCTAAACTTTCTATATGCAGTTTATTTTTCCTTTCCCATTGTGATCTCTCGATAGGATTCGAGTTGTTTGTCAGCATGGTTTCAATGAGATGTTCAGATGAGAAACCTATATGTTATTTGTACATCGAAATGAAACAAGCCACCTCTACTAGTGATACAGGAATTTTAGACTCGAGCATTTACAAACTGGACATTCAGAACTTGACAGACAGAAAACCATCTTAAAGATGGCATATTCATAGCAGCCATTACTGCATGCATGGTTCTTCTTAACTATGAAATCGATGAGCGTATTATATAATCGCTGAAAAATTTTGACGGTTCAGCAACCATTTGTTCAAGCAGGCCGAGCCGGTCAGCAGCCAGAAATGTAAACACCAGCAGTGCTATCGCCGCTATCAGCAAAGTGTTTGCCCAAAGTTTGAGAAGCATGACGGCCTCCTCAACAATGGCAGCAGCCGTGCTGTCCAGTCCCGGCCACTGGTATAGCATGGAAACAACTTGGTAAACTAGAATCCCCGAGACGAAACAAGAGACCAGAGCTTTGATGCACCAGGCGAACACAAACTCATCCATGGAGGCTGCAAGGAGCGCCAAGACAACAGCTAACACTGCTCCGAAAACAGTGGTCACGTTTCTGTGGGATTTGATCTTGTCTGCGGTGATATACGAGCCGTCACGGCTGTCGAGGTGAATGCTGAACCAGAGGAGTACCGGCGCCAGCTCTGGGAGAATGAAGAGCACGATGTTCTCGCCCAGCAGCTCGGCAGCAACAGTATGAACCATCACCAGATGCACAACAAGTGAGGCCTTCCGTAGCAACACCGAAGCTGGAGCAACGCCGGGAGCAGCTCCCGTCAGCGCCAGCCGTGTCATCATCAGTGTGAGTGCACCTAGCATCGAGCTGAAGAAGAGAAGGAACCGGGAGATGACGAGATAATCAGCAAAAATATGGAACGGCCTCATAAAACAGTGTACCCAGTACGGCACTAACGCTGCTGCCTTCTGCCCCTCAGCTTTCTTCGTCTCCCTCCCACCTTCCTGAACAACGCCATGGCCACTGCATTCGTCATTACTATGTTGCTGTGATCCACTCTGCCGAGTAAGCTCATTAGACAGTGCAAAGATGAACCCAATTGCGATGACGGGGAAGGCAGCGAGCCAGATATAGCTCCAGTCAACTCCAAGCAGTGACACATAAGATATAACCACAATAACGGCCGTCTCTATATAGATCCTTACATAATTAGAACGTGTGAAACGCAGGAATGGCAATGCCATATTTATCTGGATGTAGTTGATGCCCACAAAAACTACGGAAATCATTAGGGTGAAATACACTGGATCATCTTCTTTGGCATCTATCAGCGGCGTCACTTCGAAAAAGAAGAAACCAATGAGGATCGCCGATGGCGACAAAGCTAGTGACAAAACATCCCCCGCTTTGGAATAGTTGATCTAAAGAACAAAGGTGAGAGTTATCAGTATAGGTTTTGCCAAATACTATAGCCGACCACTATATTCTTCTCGTATGATCCTATTTTAGAGTCATCTTGTTTTAAAATATTGACAATATTAACTTTTAACATTATTTTTTGCCATCAATCTTATAAAACAAATCATTCAAATGTGTAAAATTTTCAGTATGCTTTAAATACCTTCAGTGATAATGCAAATTATAATAAAATATATAATATTTATTATAATTTTTTAAATAAGATGAATAGCAAAGATAACGTTAAAAGTTAGTGGTGTCAATATTTTGAAACGAGAGGGAACAGTCATATTTCAACGAGATGGCAGGTTTAGCTTCAACAATTGCACCTTAGTTTGTTCCAAATCTTACCTTATGTTTGTCCTTTCAAAATAATTTTAAAAAACATATAACAAAGCAAGGTCGACAGTAAGCAAAATATCGGACATGTTTGGGAGAGTGGTCCTGACCTTATTGTATGCATGTTTTGCGACTTTCAGAACTTCAGCGGCTATTTTCTTCATTCTGGAAAGGAGGTCAGATTCGACACTCCAATAAGCAAGATTCTCTATAGGAAGAGGAAAGAGAACCTGCTTGCAGTACTGGAATGAAGATGCCGTTGCTTCTGAATGGATTAACTGCGTCATGTATAGCTGGCCAGTTGGGCTGGGCCAAATGGGCGGCCTGAGGCCTGGTGATTTTGGCCCAGTCTAAGCACAGCCTAAGCATGACGGTCAGACGGCCGGGCCGGCCCGAGGCACAATACGGGTCGTGCCAGGGCCTGGCCATAGGCCAACTGGACCCGCCCGAGCACTGCCTGATTAGGCTTGCTTGGTCAGGCTCGATACCGAGCTCGTTTAGCCCGTTCACCTAGCCCGGCCTGACCCGCTCGGCCCATTTATTATTTTACTAAAATTTAATATTAAAATATATGTAAGTTGCCTTATTTATGTTTAAAATATTTTTTTTGATATTATATAATTAATTTTCAGTAATTTCTCAAAAAATAAGATTTTTTTTCCCATGCTTCGGGTCGGCCCGGCTCGTGTAAAATCACTCGGATCGTGCTTGGGCCTGGCCAGTCGGCCCGCGGGCCAGCTATAGCGTCATGCTGCCTACTAGTTCTCCCAGTTAGCATCAACGTTGTAGCAATCAATAGGAAAACAACGGATGATGCTGTTGACTTGGATGCTTGTTCCTGCTGTAACGTTCATATGCATTATGCGAGTAATAATTTCGCTACAGAAAAACCAATTGCAATCAACAAATATTCAAGCGGACCCAATAAATCCTGTTTGGAGCTTCCTTCAAGGTTGAAAAAAATAAAGGCTGAAAAATGTTCTCCAAACAGGACCGTATTATTATTTCTTATGCTAAAATATGAGGTTTCAAGCTTGCAAGGTCCGTTTGCATCCCTTCTGACTTCTTAGAGGAAGTTTTGAGAAGCGGCGTTTGGCGAAAAAGAGCACAAACACAAGTGGCCGAGCGCAAAATTAAGCGGCAAACGGAAGTCTACCGAGCCCTTAGGCTTCGTTTGTTACGGATTCTTAAAAAACAGCTTTTAGAAAAACAACTTCTTTCAAAAAATGACTTCTCTAGAAAAATAGATTTTCTACAAAAAGTACTTCTCAAAACGTTTGGCAAAATTGTTTTTATTATAGTCCCAATGTAAAAATAAGTGAAGTCACAAGAAGCTATATTTTTAATGATTTTAGCTCCTATTACAATTTAGAAAAGTGATTCTTAAGGAGGGGAAGATAGAAGCGCTTCTTTTAAAACTATTTGATGGGCTTCTTTACAATCCGGAGCATAAGCACTTTGAGAATCTATACCAAACAAGCGCCTTAGATTTGGATATTTTTGTGACTTCCAATGTTTCCATCACTTTCCCGCTGGAATATCCGTTTGCACAAATTTTTTTTTGATTTTTTCCTACTTGCTGTCCATGACTTGCACAAAGACGTATGACATCAGATGAAGGAGATGTTCTTAATTTCATGGTGGCGCACCTACTGATTGTCATACATTTCTTCGAAATGACTACGTTATTTTAGTTTAACATCATCTTTGGTCATTGTTGAAATAAAGAGGCAACTGGAAATAAACAAAATGATGCTAGTACTAAGTCGCCATCTGATTGGGCCGTTTTTATGAGGTTGGTTGAACACCGCAATAAAGGTGACTGCGATGACTTTTATCTCGCAACGGTTGTTATTTCCACAGTTCTTCAATTATCTTGTACTAATCCTAGAATCAGACGTTATTTAAGAATTTCACATAACATTAATTCTATGAAAGATAAGAGAGCGACGTCTTGAAGAATGTTCAAATGAGAACCATCCACGCTACTCAGGTTTTATTGACGAACCAATGTTTTCATGCCTGCCAACCGAGAGAGAGAGAGAGAGAGAGAGAGTCCAAGATTTACCTGTACAAAATCACGTACGTCTGCCCTTTGCATAATTCTTTTTTAGATTTTGTAGTGTTGAGTTTGTCTACTAATTCATGTTTCTGGTTTTGCTCGTCTTTTAGGTCCATCATGTTTGCCACTAGAATCATGCTAAAATTTCTTCTCAATCAATGGGCATATGGAATCGGTCAGGATGCTATATTTTAGCTCATTGGACCATGCATGTATCCAGTTGGGTCCATTAGGGTTTGAGTATATATAACCCTGGCCAATATATATATATATATTTATAGGTCCTAATTGCTGTCAGAAATACTTAAGTTTTGCTTAGATTAGACAATTGGTGAATATTTGGCTACCATCAGCTTGTAAGACATCAACCTAGATTGATAATTGTGTTGTATTATTTCTTATTCTTCCTTGTATTATTCAGTTCGCATATAATGATTAGCCTTTTATATTGTCGATGTTAACTAAGCAGTTGTGGACCCCTTAAGGTATGAATATTTTGGTGACTGAGAACATAGACTCATCTTTATACCAGTTGGCTTTCTCTACCGTAATCAATGACTTATATGTGGATTTGGTACTCTTGATTGAGTATCGCGCCAAGGATGAATTGTAACCACCCAAAATTTGAGCCAATTTAAAAATTCGAAATCTAAACTTTCTAACCCGAAAATGCTAATTAAAATTTTCAAAATCCAAAACCTCACCTAAATTAAAACTTTCTAAATGGCGAATTTCAAAATTATAAAATTTTGAATTTGATCACGTGCTTGGTTTCTCTCTTTTAGTTTAGTTTATTTTATTTTCTGGATTTATTTGGTTCTTAATTACCGAACCTCTTTTGAATTTGAATTTGAAACCTTATTTGAAATATGAAAATCCTAAAACAAGCCAAACCACTCTGGGCCGAAATCCTTTTCTCTCACTCGGCCCAACTCTCCTCTTCCAGCCCACTCTTTTCTCTCCTCTTCCCGCACTAGGCCACCTCCCTCCTTCCTTCCCGGCCCAACTGGTACACGGCCCAGCCCGCGTACTGCTCCTCTTTCTTCCTCCTCCCTCTCTTCTCTCTCTCTCCCCCATCACCTCCCCTGCCACGCGCGCACTGGCGCCCGCGCATCCCGGCGAGAACCTGCTCGCGCGCCATCCCATCCCGGTTCTCCCGCGCTTCTCATCCCTGTTCTCTGCCCGTCTCGTCCCCGGTGTTCCCGGCCATGTCTCGTCGACGTCGCCGCCGGCCATCATTGGACCGAGGACCCGGAGCCCCTCTGCACTGCCGTATAGCCGCCATCATGACCGCCTTCCTCTGCGCGCATTCCATCCTGGCCTCCTCACTGCGCGCCCGTCACAGTCCCGATTGCTCGCGCCCTCGGCCAGCTCACCGCCAGAGCGCCGGCTCGGCCTCCCGCTCAACCCCCCTGCTGCGCCTATAAAAGGCCTCCCGAATTCGTTTTCCCGTGCGCCACACTCCCCTTTGCCTTTCCCCCCAGCAGCTCGGTTCCGATTCGGCTCTGCCTGAGCCCCTCGACGCGCACTGACACGCACCGCCACGGCCGCCCGTCGACCGCCGCCACCTCCTGCCAATCCGCTGCGAGAAGCACCTCAGAAGCTCCACGGCATACTCCTCCTTCGATTCCCATCGAATCGAGCCCTTCCTGTCGTCTCTGGCACGCTAGCACCGTGCGCCGCCGCCGCCCGTGTTCTGTCGGGCACCCTAACCATTGACTTAACTGATTCACAAGTCTTCACAGCTGCTCTCTCTATCTCTCTCAAAAAAAAAAAAAAAAGCTCCATCTCTTGAGTCTTGGCTCGTCCTTCCCTTTCTCCATCTCTTAAAGCCATTTTTTTCTGGACGGCCAGGACTTCAACGGGTTAATCACTGATGGCTGCTATCCAAGTTGATAGTGCTTGTGAGATGGTAAGCATGCATCCTTCATCTCTGAAATTGAATGAACTTGCCACGTCTTCGTTTGACATTTCATGTTCCACCCCAGTGGCAGAGGATGCAGAAGCGTTACGTTGTTTTTTCATAATCCCAGCTGTTTTAGGAACGAAAATAAGGACCTCGATGCAAGTATACATGTTTCGGACACATATACTTCAGTGTGCATGGTTTGTACATACTGTCATTCAAAACATAGGAAACAACAACTAGCCTTAAAATGTTGTAATAAGAAATGATGATGACAACTATTTGGTATAAGATCTATGTATGTCCACTAATATGGTTTCCACATCGAATTTCCTGCAAGATTTGTCTGAAGTGGTGGTAAGTATGCTATTTCAGCTCTTACTTGTGATTGCTCCTAATTTTTGGTGTAGAATGCGTGGATGAACCGTTACCGTGCTTTTGCCGAGGGAGTGGTGGTCATGGTCTCTCCGGTGATTCTTGCAATTGCCCTTGACAAGGTTAATCTGAAGAGTGAGGAACATGGAGTTGTGATTCCAATCATCATGCTTGTGGTCTCTGCAATTACCTTAATAGCCGGAATTTGCCCTTTCCTCATATGTCGTTTGCACGGTGGAAGGGCAGGATCCCCACACGCTGTGATAAAGTGTTTGGCCCCCATATCCGGAGCTTGCTTAGTGGCACTTGCCTGCTGGATCCATTTCACTATTTTTCACAGTTGGATGTACCCTGCAATTGGCGCTGCAATTGGAATCTGCCTCTTGTTCCCTACTGTGAAGCACTGTTGTGGAAACATTGCTGCAGGAAACAACGAAGAACAGCAGTATAGCAAACTGGAGAACTCACTGGAGTTCGCTGCTGATGTAACTGCACTGCTGTTTGTGGGACTGGAAGGCTTGGCTTTAGAGGGTCAAATTAACAGGAACACTAAAACACGAGGTCGTCTTACCAAACCATTGGGTGCAAGCTTCTTTGCTTGTATTTTTGGTGCATGCTTAATGCTTCTTGAGACGACTCCTCTTCTTATTAGGGATCACAACATCATGATAAAAAAGATGATTAAGGTCGTTGATATCCTCATGACACTTGCCATTTCATTGGTCATGTTCTTCATCACGCAAGAGCTCACGAAAATACCAGCGTGGCTTGTTTTCGTGCCTTCATTCCTGGGCCTCTTGGTGCTAGCATTCCATTATGTGGTCGCCAGCAACGCGCCAAATGCTGAAATTTGTAAACCAGCGTCACTTGAATTGAGCAAAATAATATTTACTGGATTCCTCGCTGTGTCCATACCAAGCATAAGCAAGGATTCACACAACAATAGCACACGATGGTTCATTGTCTTCGCTGCAGCAGCTATTCTTTCAGGTTTGGTATGGAGGCTCATGACACACTACGATTCAGTCAATTACAAGAAAGCTGCAAGTGTTGCTTCATTTTGTACCCATCTCCTCATTGTAGTTGCTGCAATTCCATTCACAGTCATGGCCGGAAATGCTCTCATGGTTTTATAATTTGTATGTTGCATCTGGTAGTATAATTGCCTAAAATTATGTTTTATAGGCTACTTCTGGATTTCTACAGCACAATGATGACTCCACTATGATATGATTATCTTCCAGTATCAGAAATAATCGATAAATTATGTATATGATTTCATTTGTGCACGTTTTCACATTTTCCCCTTCGTTACGGTACCCATGAATGGTACGGTACCAACCAAATTTCAATCGAATCTGTTGATCACACTTATGGAACTGCTAATTCTGATATCCTATACCAATGTCGAACCTTTGGCCTCTGCATTTTCCTGCTGAAACTCGTCCTGGTACACTGCTCTCTGCAGATTGCTTATGCTGATCCTTCTCAACATCATTGACGCTACCGCCGGTCGTACACTCTTTGATCTTACCCCAGATCATGTTGTAAAGACTTCCGACCAGTAGGGTTCCACCCACCCACGATGGTGTGATCCAACAAAAAGTGACAAAATAAAGCTTCACTAAGAAGCTGCTCCTTCCGAGTTCCTACAGCCTAGTGTACGAGGATAGCTCAAATGCATGCTCACGCGCGTGCGCTGGACCGAGGAAGAAGATGAACAGGGGCATCAGTCGACAATGGCGATGAACTCCCGGTCCAATCCTCTCCCATCCCTCAAAAGTGAACAGGGCCTAACGGAGCTCTGGACATGCCGCGTGCAGCTCGCCTGCACTACGTCCTGGACACCCACCTTCAAGCCGCAGCGCACTGCATGGAAGCAGCATGCATGACCAGGACGCACCATGGTGGCATGATCAAGGTTATTCCTAACACGCGACACTGGGCGTGCATTGGAATGAGAAAGCGATAACATTTAAAACTTCTCCCCATCAATTATGGAATCCGGTTCATGTAAGCATCGTCGTTGCTTTCCTAGTCCTAGCTTAGCCGCCCAACGCGCTGTGGCAACTTGATTGCATGCAGTGACCAGGAGCTTTCGGGCCCGAACAAACAGAACAAGCTACAGTTGCAAAATTATTGATTATCTTGATAAAGCAAATATCCGCTTGTATAGTAAGTTATATTAGAATTTAATGATGTATACTTGTAAAAGCAAAAACAATCACGTCGTTGATTGTCGTGTCAGAGATAGAGGTTAAGTCCTAATTACAGCCAGTATACTTTATAAACAATTCGTACATTCTTTTTTCACATGAGAAGAAAATAGAAAAAGGAACTATTAGTTTAGAGATGGAAAAAAAAATCATCTTCACCAAAATAATGTTCAGTCACCAAGTGGCAAGCAGTCCACATCCGCTAGTCCAATTCATGGACGAATTAATTAGGAACCGCCACAATGCGCGCAGGTCAATACAATATAGGAGTATACTCTAGATTCAAAGGAAAATCTGCACCACGAAGGATCAGATTGTTGTCAGCCACAATTCTGACTTCAGCCCCGCGTCGGTATCAGATTGTTGTCAGCAATGAAAAAGAGTTTGCTGCCAGGAACGCAGAATCACGCGCCGTTGAAATTTGACGCTGGGATCGCTGGACCATACTGTTGCACGATCTCAAAGGACTAGTCACTAGAGACGGGTTTCTGAATGGTTACGTCCTCTTGATTCGTTTGCACTGCAGGGAGATGTGGCTGGGTCACTTGCAGAATTCGACAGAGCAATTGAGCTAGATCCACTCCGGAAGCAATGTACGAACTCCTGACTTCTGTATTGTGAATGTAGACATAAATTTACCTTCCGAAACTCTTTAGTTAAAAAATAAACTAAAACTTGTTCATTTTTTTAACTAAAGAGATTTAGAGGGTAATATTAGATGCACATACTGTAACATCCAGTTTGAATTCAATTTTGAATAAAGAATTTCCAGCAAAATTGTTTCAATTCGAATTCCATTTGAATTTAAATGTTGGATCAACCAATTCATAGGCCTGCCAGATTTTGGCCAGAGACACGCTGAGTTATCCATGTCCAGGTCCAGATTGGTGGCCTGTCGGGCCGGCAGTGATTTGGGCCCAGGTCCGTACAGGCTGCCCGTGTCCAGGCGCCAGGTCACGCCCGATCTAAGCTGTTGATAAGTGGCAGTGGCTTTGAGCCCTTGGATTGGTAGGTGAGATTCCTTTCTTAATCCCCAAATTGATCCCCTCAACAACCCTCTCCCTTATCACCTTTTCCCACCAACCTCCCTTTCTCCCTCATCCTTTCCCACCAACCCCAACCTGGTTCCGGCGCCATCCTCTTCTCCCCTCCTCCTGGTGGGCACGCCACCATCTCCCCTCTCCCCTCTTCTCTCTGCAACCAAGCAGCAAGGTGCGCCGCGCCGCCGCTCTCCTGTTGTGGTGCTTCACCGGTGAGGGGGAACACCGTTGGGTGTGTTGCTGCCTTCCCTTTCTCCTTCCTCTTTTGTCGGAATCGCAGCATTGAGCCACTGCGTGGTGTGCAGGTTCAGCAGGCCGCAGCGTCGTCTCTGGGGTCATCTCACCGATCATCTCGTCAGAGAGCTTTCCGTGCCGTCAATGCCATCGGCTCTTCGTTGGACCAAGCCGTGGTGAGCTCTATTCTCTTGCCCCTGCGCCTTGTCGCTCAGCAGAGTTCATGGGTTGTGGCTGCGAGTTGGTGTTGGGGTCTGAGATTGTTGTTGTGTGCAAGCTTCATTTCAGTTTTGGGCCGAAGTGAAGTCATGCGGAATCGGCTGTGACCGGGCTCTGATTTGTGGTGGTTTAGGCACCCTGGTTTCCTCCCGTCTTCCCCCCTTGATCTTCATTCCCTACAGCGTCGCTTCAACTCCTTGCTCAAGTTTCAGTGAGCACACTTGCCCTTGTCCATTTTTCCTGTCGGGTTGGCCGATCTGCGGACCGTGTAATGTTAGGTTCAGTTTTGCGGCAGTGACATGCTGATTCGGTTGTTTCCAGACCCCAAACCGTGTTCTGTCAGCCGATCTGTGTTTTGCATTAATCGGGTCAGTTTTGGGTCTGGGACACACTGGTTCGGCTGTGTCCCGACCCCCAGTTCTGATTCTGTCGGGTGATGTGTGGTTGTTCTAGTTGGAGCCGATTTCTGTGCAGGTTCTGGTGGTGCTGCGGCGGTTGGTTGAGTTTTAGGTCAAGGTCACTCTGGGTCGTTCCGTGTCTGAGCTCTGTTTCGTGGGCTGTTAGGAGATCGGCGACCGTGCTGTGGGTCATGCAGCTGGCGCCGTATCCGGACCCCAAGACAAGTGCAAGCGGTACGGCTGTGTCTCAGCTTCGGGTCACGCAGCCGTGACTGTGTTCGAGCCCCAGTTCGCGCTCTGGTCGAGCAGCCGGAGACCACCCCATCGGTCAAGCGGCAGGCGCCGTGTTTGAGCCTCAGGACACGCGCGCACGGATCGGCTGTGATCTGGCCTTGGGATACGTCGCTGTGGCCGTGTACCAAGCTCAGATCACGCGTGATCGGGTCAGTTGGTGATCCGTCCTCGGGACACGTCGCTGTGACTATGTCCTAGCCCAGATCACACTTGTTCGAGCCAGTGGGTGACTGGTGCCCAAGACACGTGCTGACTACCGTGTCCAGACCTTGGATCACACGCGCTTCGTCCAGCTTGTGTTTTTCACCCGGGACAAGTGTGGGTGACCATGTCCTGGAGCCAGTTCACGTCTGATCTATATATCCATTAGTAGAGTCCGTTCTAGGAGTTGTTGGTATGTGTTATTTAGTTTCTCACCCATTTTTTGTGCCATTTGGCCAGTTGAAGATGTTGCTACTAAGGATCTAAAGACTTAGATCTCGGATGGAATCTCGACTTATGAGACAAGACGCTCTCCTTGATCAAACTTTGATCCCAGTTTTTAAAATGCATGTTTTGATTGAAACCATAATTTGCATGCCAACTGTTTTAAAATATGCTAGCAACATTTTCAAGCCATGTCTATTTATCGTTCCACAAATTATGAGCCATAAGATTGCTTTAGTATTATACTTTACTTTATGCTTTGTCCTGCTTAGTTTCACTTTCTTACCGTACCTCACACTTACCACAATAAAAAAACAATTTATGTTAAATGCTTTTGAACTGTGATTCAAATATGTGTGTTTTGCAAATAATTCTATACATACTATTAGCGAGGGCATGCTGGAGTATGAGGTGCTGGGAACTTTTGGAAGCCCCTATGGACGTACCTGTGGCGGATACAATGAGAGGTTTCAAGCTTGGACCTTCCGTGAGATTTGTTGGTTGTTAGCATTTTAGTTGGAGAGAGTGCCTACCTTGGCAATTAAAGATCAAGTCATTCGAGCTTTGTACCCTCAGTTCCAACTGTTAGAATATTTTGAAATATTCCAAATAATATTCCATAATTCCCAAAGGCCCACTCAGGGCCTATTTGGGGGGAGCTTCTTCCAGCTTCTGCTTTTCCAAACTGCCAAAAGCAGAAGAAGCTCCCCCAAACGAGTCCGCTTTTAAGAATCAAAAAAGCGGAAAAAGCGATGGGATCCGTCCAAATGAACTAAAAGCACAGAAGCGTTTTCCTTGACGCTTCCCGAGCTTTTCCACCACGCTCCTCTACACAACCGCGTCTGCCACTGGCCCGTCGCTCCAGCCCCCGTCCACGGCCGTCTTCCCTGACGAGCTCGCCGTGACTCTTCCTCCCAGTGCACTGCCGCCGGCCCCAAGCTTGCCCCGCGTCCTCGGCCTCGTCTCCCGGAGGAGCTCCCTTGAGATCGGTGCCGCCTCCCGCCGCCCCGAGCTCGGTGCCGCCTCCCGCCGCCCCGAGCTCGGTGCCGCCTCCCCCAACGACCCTGCGTCGCCCCCGAGCTTGGGAGCCACGCCCCGAGCAACTCTGCGCCGCCTCCCTCTGCCCCTCCACCTCTGAGCTCGAGGAGCCCACTGCCGCGTGGAGAAGAAGGCCGTGCTCAACTGTATCTATGACGAGGACCAAACAGAAGAGGACGCCAATCAGGCAAACTTGCTTCTAGAAAACTCTGCCTTTCAGAAAAGCAAGATTCGCTTTTGGAAAACTTCACTTTTCGAAAACACGGAGAAGCCACAGCTCCCCCAAACATGGCCTCACATATGGCCCCAAACAAAGGAGAATATGGGCAGGTTGGTCACCATATTTGTATAAATAGTAGGCTAGTTACTATATTCATTTAAATGGTAGGCTGGTTACCGTATGTATAGGTGTTATACAGGGCAGCCTGGCTACCATATACTTGGGCACTTTTGTGTATATATAGATGGGTGAGACGTCATACAGAACACACAGCCATTCTCACATTCTCCATTCTCAAAAATTTTCATTTTATGCATGAAAATAATTTAATTAATTCAGAGCATGTATTAACTCATTGTTTCATTATCTCCATTCCTTGTCATATTAAAATGTTGTAAAATTCACTTTCCTGTTTCTTAGTTAAACTTTATGTTTAAGAAAGGTTCCGCATTAAAATTCATCGAGAATGATTTTATAAAGTATTTATTGTGTTTAAATGGTGTTTAATTAATTATAAATTCATTTGATTTCAATAAATTCTAAAAAATTGTCAAAAATTAGTTTATAACATCTCTGATGTTATGGAAAAATTAAATTATACTTTAAGTTTTCAAAAACCTTGTTAAAGGAATTTTGTAGCTATGTTTACTAGTTATCTTTTAAAATGGGAAACTATCGTCGAATGTAAATTCAAATCTTTGAAGTTAAAAACCATCAAATTTCAGTACTTATGCATACATTCATGTTTAGGACCTGAAATTTACGGGGAGGAATTTGGTGATGTTCCGCTTGTCGAAGAAGCTAACTTTGAGCAAGGCCAAGGAAAGCCCCGGTGCATTAATCCTGTTTTAACTTTTTTATATATTATCACTATATAGTAGATGGATTATGTACTATGCATTAGGTTTCTAGGAGTTGATTGAAACCTTAAACTACATAATAGTACCCTTTACCTATGTTAGTGTCTTTGGTACGGGTATCTCGATGTAGAGGTAGGCTATGAGTCTAATCTAACGGTAGAAGTCGAGTGAATGGAAACTTCACTCGCGAGATACAGGTTCTTACCCTTGGTTTGGAAGTATCACATGAAAAGGTTGAGGTTGGTTATGAAATCATAAGAAATGATAAGTTGAGACCGGGTAAAGAAGTATAGGTTGGCACCAGGAAGGGAGTCCTTGGTGCGGTAGCTCTGTCTGTGTCGGCTAAAGACCGTACCATTGTCGGCTCTGCTGAGCAAGTTTGAACAATGCTGATTACATACTGGTGATATGGGATCCAAGAAACTGAGATAGCCCAATGTGCGTAGTGACTGGATGTAACCGAACCTCTCTTCTGGAGATGATTAGAAGGGAGAGCTTTGAGGCTAACTATGGATAGACTCAGTGTGGTTATCGAATGGAGGACGTTGGGAGAGGTGAGCATCGGACCGGTACTATGAATTATTAGTGTGAAAAGTTGCCATGTGTGGCTTTCGAGAAGCGCGTACTTGTCATGTAATCAGGTTTCTCCAGCTGGATGTAAATCGATTATAATCGCTGCCCCTCACAGTAATGGGTATCGCTTGTCTCACATGTTTGTCAACCATGATTGTGGTAGCTTATAGTGCAAATTAAATTTACATTTGACAAAACTTAATCTACTGCTAAAAACATGAAAATAAAGAGTCACTATATTAGCGCTGGTTTTTTGCAAATAGCTATCCCATTTGAGTCAGTCTTATTATATCTTTTAGAAGTTAGCTGTAGTTGGCCATGTTGACGGGTAAGACTTACTGAGCATTAGAATGCTCAGAGCTTTGCTCTCTTGTTTTTGTTTGCAGGTGATCTATCTTTTCCTCTTGTGGACCAACCGGCATGAGCGACCCTCGAGGGTGGCTATGTCCGTTGGGAACCTTGCTCGCCGCGCTGAGTTTGTTTGTGTGTTGCTAGCAGGTGCATCAATGGGCTCGATCTCATCTTATGCTTAGTCTAGGAGACCCTAGTAGTCTTTTAAATAAGGTGAACGCTTCCGCACATTTAAAAACTTTGGTTTGTAACTTAAACAACTATTTGTATTATATTTTATCGTGCTTGAGTTGCACTGCTGGTCCTCGTTTCGTTGAGTAACACCCGATGAGATCCTGGAGTGTGACAGACTGCCTCACAGAAGAGACGATCCATCGACCACAGAATCTTATCAGGTGTCATCCGACGAAGTGAGGACTAACAGTACAACTCAAGCACGATAAAATATACTACAAATTGTTGCTTAAGTTCATAAAACCAAAAATTTTGAAAGCGCGAAAGCAATAACCTGAATTAAGATCTCCTGGAGACTATGCACAAGATGCCATCGAGCCCATACGATGTATTCTCTAGCAGCACACAAACAGTAGCGCGGAGAGCAGGGCTCCGATCGGACATAGCCACCTTCAAGGTTGCTTCTGCCAGTTGGTCCAGAGGAGGGAGAGAGAGACCACCTGCACACAAAACCACAAAGAGCCAAGCCCTGAGCATTCAAATGCTCAACAAGTCTTACCCATCAATGTGGTCAACTACTGCTGACTCCAAGGATATGTTGAGGCTAACTCATATGGGATAGCCATTTGCGAAACCAACGCTAGCATAGTGAATTCTTATATTAAAATTTTTGCGGTACATTAAGTTCACCGAAGGTAAATTTAGTTTGCTCTATAACTATATCAAGCATGGTTACCAAGCAATTGACTATGAACTAAACAACATTTTATATTATTGATTAGGTTTACGTACTGCCTCTGTTTCTAATTAATTGTCATTTGAAATAGGAAAGGGTGCATTTGGAGTAGAGAATGTGCAGTGCAAAGTGATAGAGATGTGAGAGGAAGTGTTTTGGTGGCATTGGCAATTATTTGGGAACAGAGGGAATACATTATTACTACGATATGACGCAGTAAACAAGTGGTACTCGTTACTGTGAGGGGCAGCGATTATAATCGATTTACACCAGCTGGAAAAACCCGAAGTACACGACACGTACGCGCTTCCCAGAAGCCACACGTGGCCACCTTTCACAGCAATACCATAGTGTCAGCCCGAGGCCTACCGCTCCCAAGCACATAGTCCTACATGCGATCACCACGCTGAGTATATCCATAGTTAGATCCAAGGCTTTTCTCTATTACCCCGCCGAAAGAGTGGTAGGGGGATGTCCAACCACTACGGTATTGAGCTACATCAGTTTTCTGGGTCTCATGTCCCCAGTATGCATTCGGTACTATTTAAACTTGCTCAACAGGGCCACACTCGAATCGGTCCTTAACCAACACAGACGGGGCTACCACCGCGAAGGCCCAGCCTTCTCAATCCCTCCTATACTCTATCTCCACCCGGTCTCAGGTTTATTCAAGTATGAAATAAAGTCTAACCTATAATCTCGCGAGTGAGGTTTCTCATTCACTCGACTCCTATCGTTGATTAGAACTCATAGCCTAGCTCTACATCGAGTTACCTGTACCAATATATACTCAATAGGGTAATTGGTACTATCATGCATTCTAGGGCTCCAAACAACTCCTACAACTTAATGCACAGTACATTAGCTATACAATACATAGTGACAAAACAAAAATTTAAAACAGGCTTAATGCACCGGGGCTTGCCTAAGGCTTGCTCACAGTTAGCTTCCTTTACCAAAGGAACGACTCCATGCTCTCCTTCGGATGGGTTAGGTCCTAACATGAATGATATGTAAAGAAAGGGATTATAATGGTGTTTAAGTTTAATTAAAAAAATCACATGCGTTGACAGCTTTTTAATTTCAAAAGACACAATTTTAGTTGCAAAACTTCTTTAAAATGGTTGTTAGAAACATAAATTATAACTTAAATTGTTTATAAAAATCAGAAAGATCATAAAATAATTTTTGAGAAAATCTCCGAATTTATTGAATTCAAATAGATTTATAATGAATTTAAATACCGTGTGAACACAATAGATCATTTTAAAGTAATTTAGGATAAAATTAAATACAAAAAATTTCTAAAGCATAAAATTTAACTAAAGAAACAGAAAAGTAGAAATATTCAAGATTTATTGAAATCAAATAAATTTATAATAGATTAAATAAAATTTAAGCAAGATAAATCATTTATAAAAATTATTTTGAAGAAAAATAAAATATGGAACTATTCTAAAACAGAGAGTTGACAAAAGAAAAGAAAAAATTCAAAATTTAAACATGCCAAGGAATATTGATAATGCATTAATAATTTATTGTGTGATATGAATTATATAAATTATTATCATGCATTAACAAAATTTATTTCAAAATTTTCTGAGTTAGGATGCATTTTCTACGAATTTTACAAGATTGAAAACATTTCTAGACTACTAAATAAATCCATTTGCAAAAAAATGAAACATTTCCAGCCTAA
>BCLG01001123.1:47233-67980 GCA_001602295.1 Zoysia matrella | reverse complement strand
CTCGGGCAATATCTTCAGTACAATACAATCGACGTGAAGCGAGGGGTCCGAAGGGGTGGTCGCCGTGATGATGTGCTCACCAGAAACGGGCTGGCGGTGAGCGGTGGCGCTGGAGGGGGTTCGATGGCGGCCAGCGACGTTTCCGTTGATGAACCCGAACAGCGACTTCACCATGAGTTTCGCGGAGACATGCAGAGGAGCGGCACGGGTGCGGAAGTCGAGGAAGGGGTTGGAGACAAGCTGTCCACGGTGGCCTTCTCGAGCTCCGGTGGAAGTGCCGGCGAGAAACCCGATTCCCTGCACCAAGAACCAAAAATCGGTCCGATTTCTTGGTCAATGAGCTGCGGCAGTTCCAACAATACAAGGAGCCGGAAGGGATTTGGGAGGTACTCGCCGGAGAGAGTGGACTCGTCCGGCACGTCACGGCAACTTGAAGAGCTCGTGTTTTTGGGGAAGAATCACAAGCAGGCGAGATGGGTCGGGGAAGTGGCGTGATGAGGGGATGGGGTGCTAGAGGAGGAAGAGGCGCAGCTCATGGTCGAGTGGGATGGTCGGGGACAGCTCTGGCAGGGCGCTCCACGGCTGCTACTGGAGAGAGGGGTGGCGGTGCAGTGAATGGAGCGGGACACGTCGAGGAGTGTGTGGCGCGCATGCACGGAGGCTTGTGGGTGCGCGCGGCACCTGGAGGCAGCGCTGGCAGCGCAGGAGTGGGAAGGAGGAAGAAGAAGGGAGATGCAGTCCGGCTGACAAGTGGCCCCACAGGATTTTCCAATTTCCAGATTTTTGTGATTTTCTGCGCAACGTTTTGATTTTGCTTCGAAACCACTATTTATGAGCTCGGATAAAAATGAAATTTTGCAGGGTGGTAGAAAACTTCAAAAGGAACAACTTTTATTTTGGGTCCAAGTTCAAAATCGAAACACATTTTATTCTATAAAATTCTTAAAACAGGCAATCATTATTAAAAGAAATATTTCATTTGGGCCATTTAACTTTCAAATAAATTTTCAGAAAATTTTTCTAAATTCAAGTCTTTGCAAAACTTTTAAGAGGGAAATTTTATAAATCTTCTTCAATTTTTTTTGAAAAATTATACATTTTATTTGAAACGTGAATTTGCTGGGAAGGGTTGAGCTCGAATCGCATGATTTCGAATTCGAACAACGTTGCTTCTTTATTCAGAAACACGGAGTGTTACATGGAGGTTGATGGATGTCTCTTTCGTGGGGCGGTCTGTCACAATCACTGACCGACCGGACTGTCTGGTGACTCTTCTGCAACTGAAACCTTGGGCCTTCTGCTTCAACTTGACTTTGACTTTGCTTCCTTTGTCATCTTTAGTGCGTTCTGAGGTAACTAAGAGGATTCATACCTCCTAACACTTATATGACCCGAGAACGAATGACTTGAACCTCCTTAATAGTACCGGCGATCCTATGGACTCTCTAGCTAGTCCTTAGCCTTGGTCCACTGATGACCAGAACTTCTCAACTTGGGATCGTCCTTATCATCCATTAAAGAAGCTCATCATATTGATGTAAAAATTACGGAGTGGTACTTACAGTCACAACCGTTATTTATGATGCTCATTAAATCACCAAAATCAATTCATACCATTTAGAGGACTTCAAAGGTCATGAAGCTAACATGGTGCAACCTGAACACCCTGCTCACCTTGCAACTTCAGGACCATTTCATTATCTGCCTTTGTAACAGGCATATTGAGATCAGGCAAATGTTGTATCACATTATTAGAAGAATCTGATGAAACACCTGATACACCACTGATCTGATCAATAGCTAGAGCACTTGCTGGCAGGGCTAACACAGCACCTGCATTCACATCCATAGGATCATGACCATGATTGTGTGGGTTGTCTCCCATTTGAATCCATGGCCCCCAGTCATTGTGATCAGCTTGAGGTTCATTACCTTCCTCAGGGTCATCATCACCTTGAAATGGAGGGGGTCCTTGCTGTCCAAAACTAAATAAGTCAAAAGGAGGGTCCAAACCTCCCCCTGCTGGGGGGAACGGGTCTTCGTCAGCAGGCAAAGCACCCAAAAGGTCTTGCTGAATAATATCACACTGAACCGTCCATGATTGACCCTGAAATCTACTGCCATCAGTGGTCACTATAAATTTAGGGACATTCTCCAAATCCACCACTCGAACTCTAACCAGCAAACGTGCCAGGTGCTCAAAATCCTGTTCCCAGGAGATAAGTCTGCCAAAAGAGGAAGTGGCATTCTCCAAATACGCATGGGTCCAAAAATCCAAAGGAAAACCCAAAAGCATTAGCCAGCACTACCTGTTAAAAGTTAGAACCTTCCAATTTCTACCTTAGTTATGCTTGACCACACAAAATTCTAGACCCTCATGAAAGAAAGGACTGTTGTGCACCAAGCTATCTCTATCTTGCACATGAGCAAAACGGACAAAGGCTTGGTCTAAGTAACAGGGCTGAATATCTCTAACTGGTGCACGCATATGAACTGCAAAGAAATCGATGAGAGTATTTCTGATTACCTGAAAACCAACTTGCTCAATGGCAAATGGTTGATCGTCACAATGGCTAGCTAGGTCTTCGTTCCTGGGTGAAGGACGGCTGACTACAACCCGAACTGCTGGTTCCCGACCTTGCACCGCAACTCGCTGGAAACCAAGGGGCATGAAAGGCATGGGGTCTGACTTCTCAAACGCCATTGCCGGAGGATCGTCAGTGCGATGAAGCGAGGGGCTAAGGAGAGACAGAGCAGGTTGCTCCAGCGGGTCGTCCGATGGGAGTGCTGCAGAGGAAGACGAACAGCTAAGTTGGAAAGCCAACGACCCACTTGTCTGACAAACATGGTAAGCCAGCGGAATTTCTCCAAAGGACCGGAAAACCATCGGCCCAACATCAGGATCTGAGAGATTAACTTCCTTAAACCAGTTATGGTAATTATCGCAAGAGAAAGGTTTAGCGAAATCATCTGTTACCAATTTTGCAGGTCGAAAACCAGTATTAACCAATTTAGCCTTGCACTGCCTAGCAATATGACCTTCACCTTTACAAGTCCGACAAGTGATACGAGCCCAGCAAGAATTTTTGTGACGTCCAAACTTAAGACAGTGGCCACATATTAGAACAGAGCCATTGGGCCCGTCAGCATCCATTCGCTTTCGCTGATGGGCTGACATATGGGCCGAGCTAGCAGTCTGATCTCCTGACATCAAAGAGGGTGGTTGCAAATTTAAATTTAAATCAATAGACTGAGAATTCGGCGGATTAATAGCAGGAAAACCCTGTGTTCATCGCAAATTCATCCTTGTTAATAGCATTGGAAGAATTCGAGTAATTCAATTGGGTAAAGACAGCATCTAGGAAAAGAGAGGCGATCGAATAGTGACCTTTTATGCATCCAATTCATGTGAGAACTTTTCATCAAGCCACTACCTATTTTGGTTTGATTGGCTCCAGTCAGAAAACGAGAAGAGCCTGATTTAACTGCATCAGCATAAGATCGATGATGCTGAGCCTTCTTGTGCCCGAATAAGAGACCACTGACTATTTTCTTCCTGTTTGTAAAGACGAACTTCTGATTGCCAATTTGCATCACCATTGCCCTAGAGATGAAAGAACACTTTATACTAAGGACATTCAAACGATCGCAGATGGGTAATGTGAAATCCCATTTCTTTAGAAGAAACCTCAAAACGAAACTCTCTCAGGGAGTTGCTGAGCAAGAAAATCCTCTGCAATACCACCCAAAGTGGCTTATAGAATATGCTCAACTACAGCACCAACGAGCTTGTATTTGCAACGCCCAAAAGAAACAACTATCAGAAATTTGCGAGAACCAGAATTCCGAGGGAGGATGATAGGCAAACTATACCGAGCGTGAACAGCTGCCTGGACTCCAATACCAGGTTTGAAACTGCGATCTTGAAGATCCATCAATGTGGACTCACCTTAAAGGGGAGAGAAAAAACTGGAAGCCGATCCAAAGAACCACCAGAATCCAGAACGGATCTCCAAAAGATTGAGTGGATCAAAGGCAAAAAGGGACGATCGCCTTCAGATCGCCGATCCGCAAATTACGGAGCCCCATCGTTTTTTGAGCCGACAGAGTGCTTCTGCTTATTTCTGCTGCTGTTTTAGTTGCTAGATTCTCGTTAGTCATGTTCTGTCGGATGTTTAATAAGTTTTATGGATGATCTCGTTGAAATAATATATCTTATTCTTGTTTACTCATTCCGTTATAGTTTTTTGATTGATCACTTATGATAAATATATTTATCAACTTTTTAGGATTGGTGAAAGTATATGAGATCGAATCTTATCGAAAGGTATGAAAACCTGATCGTTACACCTATTTATACCTTGAATGTCATTATGTCAGCTATCTATGCACTTGCGTTCCTGAGCTCCAGCTATTGCCAGCGACGAAAATCATATACTGTTGCTATGCCTTGTTACAGATCTCTGGTAGAAGGGCCTGACTCATGTAATACATCAACAGGTGGGAAAACATGATTCCATAGACTGAATAGCAGTTATCGGAGATCATTGACCCTGAACATGGAATGTAAACTCTAATGTGGTCTATGGCCTGAATATGCAGTATATTTCTTCAAAAAAAGGATATCAAATACCACTTTGCACCAATGCCAAAGACATCAGCTATTTTATTTGGGATGTTAAACATAGTGAGCTGCTCGTTCTAAGCTGTAAAGTATCTGCTATAATGTTGGAGACATTTGTTCGTGAGTTCTACTATTTTACTGTCAGTGTACAATCAATCAATCAACTCTCAGTGCGTGAGTTCTGCTGGAATAAACCTGTCCTGGTGAGTACCAGGGCAGGCCGCATCCGTCGCGGTTGTGAGCGTGCGGGCGTCGAGTTTCATCGAGTCTGTTCGTCAGGTAGTTGCCGTGTGCGTCGTGGCTATGTGTGCGTTCGTTCGTCGAGCAGGGAGTGCGTGCGTGCGTGTAGGAATACAGAGTCAGAGTGATGGCGTCGTGGTGTGCATGGCGTGAGAGTCAGCCGCGTCGTGTGCAGAACCTGGAGGTCGTGCAGATCAGCGCCGAGAAGGTTGGGCATGGAGTTGGTGCTCTAGTGTGCGTCGCCCAGGCCTATATAAAACCAGCCGTACTACTCCTGTGTAAGTCACCGAATCGCAAATACAAGTGAAAAAGCTTCAGCGTTTGTTGCCAAAAGGCGTTTGTCGCTCTAGTCTCGTCATTTCAACAAGTTCTACTCTGCTTTCAGTTAAGCCCACTGTATGTGTCCAACAGCAAGACAAAAGTTGGGATCTAAACTCTGTGTTGCGTTGAAAAAAAATCCGGTATAAAACAATATCGAATGTCATCGATAAAAACTAATTGACATGCACTTACATGGAATTGTCTTCATTAATCTATAAAACAATGTATATACAAACAAATAAATTTTCGTTGATTAAGAATACCCGAGGTAAGTCTACGTTGGCTGCAATCTGGCGGAGTTAGATCCTCTGCTGACATGTGAGGCATGAGGCCCACAAATGTTAGGAACTTTCAATTGCAGATGCTTCGAGAATCGAGACCTACAGTGAAATAAAATGGAACCTCAACAAGGTATTCCTTCTGCAAACCTGTTTAGATGGACAAGCCAATTTTTGTTTAGTTTATTGAGTTCTTACGAATGTTTCAAACTAACAACACCACAAGTGCCAGCTATTGATTGGACAAAATGCGATATTTTTGACATGTACAATTAATCCGTCGACAAGTGAATAGACAGTACGACGACATGCTTTGCTAAACACAAGTTTGGCTTCTGCGCGCATATGCATACGGCATACGTGATTAGTGGCAACAGCTTATAATGATAAGTCCCTTGACTTGAGAGAATTAACTGCCATCCTTGCAAACGGTATCACAGCAGCAGCAACGCACAGGTGAGTACACAAAGAAGCAACATTGGACGCTGCTACCATGGCGCGCGATGGCACCTTCCTGTGTGTTAGGAGCCTCCATCCTAGGCCTGAGATGACAGCCGCGGCAGTGAGGAGTATGAAACCGTGGGTGTAGTTGCTGATGGAGCTGTTACTGAATGTCGGCACCGACACGGCCAAGAACCCCGTGAAGGTGACCCTAGTCATCTCCAGCGATGCCGGCTTAACTCCTTCTAATTCCTCACGGGCCTGCATCTGGTTGTCGCCGTCGTCGTCCCCTAGAGCTTTATACATCCATACAACGAACGAGAGAAGTGGAGGAAGGAACGCCAGCCATGCCACCTCTCCAAGCGGCGCGAACGTGATCAGGAACACGATCACTGCAATAGCGACGGCGAGGAAAACATTTAGCACCTCGACGAAGTCGCACATAGTTTGGCTGTCGCCATTGTCAGTGATCAACGGCGGCACCGTCCCAACGAGCATGATGAACACTCCTAGCACACACGTGACGAAAGCGGCGCCAAGCGAGACAGTGAGCAGTCGCTCTAGTCCCTGCTGGACATTGGTCTTCTGTCCCTCTAAGGCTAGGCCTTCCAGCCCCAGAAAAAGAAGAGCGGTGACCGCGGCCGAGAAATCCAACGACGTTTCGAGCTTTCCGTCGCATCCTTGGTACACCACCGCGTCGTGATCGTGTCCATTCCATATGCTCCAGTAGCAGCGCCACAAGGTAAATGGCGCCAGAGGGACAAGAACAGCACAGTAGTATATGTTGTCCATGCTGATGAGGAGTAGGATGCCGTAGGCGAGCGACATCAGGAGAAGAGCACAGAGGTGGATGAGCAGCTTGGAGGAACGGAATAGGCGGCCTGCAAACTTATCAGTGAATAGCTTCGATAAGCAGAGGCAGAGGAACGGGAGCAAACCAGCTTCGAGTGTGAAGGCTGCTAGAGGGGAGATGCTGTCTCGAACGAAGCAGTTTCCCTCGCTCCTCAGGTCCACCTTCTCCAGTGCGACGGCGAGAAGAACCGGGCATACCATTACCACGACGCCTTCTGTGAAGGCCCGGACACGTTTCTTCAAGGCATCCTGCATGGCCAGTGGTGATGTGAGATCGGTAAGGAATTAATCACAGAGAAGTTTGAGTGGAAGATGGATCCTTACCATCTCATGGACACTATTTGTTGACAAAAGATTCACTGATGGCTAGTAGCCCTACAGTGAATTTGAGAGCACTTGTTAAACACTGTACTATATATGGATGATAGGACAAGAGATGATATAAACAAGCTAGACCGGTGAATTTCTCATGCAGAAGCTCAAAGCCTTCAGTGCGGCTTCAGCAATGAGTTCGTCCAAGAATACAAGTTGGGGTTGGTTCTGGTCCATGAGATGCTATCTCTTGGCTTTGATCTCTTTATCGATGACATCAGACCCTTACCATCTCATGGTTTTGATCTATCCATCAATGATAGCCTCAGATATATGTCAAGATTTTGCGCGCATCTTGCAAAAATCAAAATGAGTAGGAACATGTCGTTTTCAAGATATTTTCTAGATAAAAGTCTAATTAATCAATAAATACGCCTTGTAGAAGGCGAGAGATGCCAAATATATATACCTGATTGACAGATATGAATACCAAACTAAAGAGTCGCCTCTTCATTTTTCTTTCTGTTGGACCAAAAGAGGGATTTAGTCACCGTCGGGCTCCTTTTGCACCTGCACTTGTTAATTTAAGCCGATGTCATGAATCGTCTACTGCACAATCTGCACTAGTTCTTAGATTGTTATCGATGATGACTTTTAACGTCAATTTTAATTATTATTTTTATTTAAAAAATAAAATTTTAAGTTATAATTTAAATAGCTTTAATGATAAAATAAATTGTAATAAAATATATAATATTTATTAAACCTTTTAACTATAACAAATAAGCAAAAATTATGTTAAAAGTTACTAACCACAACAGTTTAAGAACATAGAGTATTTTTAAGTACAATTATTTAGTGGACTTGCCGGCCGCTTCTCGATATACTCCTATACTGTACTCAAACCCACCAGTCGAGATGCACGACGGCGACAGCTTACCTGTTGTGCTTGCCGCCGAGGTGTCACTTTCTTGATTTTGGCAGCCGATTGCCCAAAATCGTTGACTTTTCATTGGTTGGCCGCGCCTGTTCCTTTGGTTGCCCGCGCAACCAATAATTGCAGTCGTCTATTTGTCCCCTCTTGACGTACTCTGCACAAGTACTACCTTCTTCTCCAAATATACTAAATATTTCTGGGTTTGAATAAAATCAAAATATAGCGATTTTGATTAATAACATTTAAAAATTTAAATAATTTTTAATATAAAAGTTATATATTATGAAAGTCTATTTCATGAATCTAGTAACATGATTTATATATGATAAAATATCATTAATTTTTTATTATTAATAATCAAAATTAAAAGAGTTTAACTTTGACTAAACCCAGAAATGCTTGCACTTGGGAACGGAGGTAGTATCAATTTTCAGCTCAAGAAGCCCAATAATTGCAGTTTTCATTATCATATTACCAAAGATGCTCCAAGTTTGGATGTGATACATTAGTACACAACAATTGGTCTCATGCCCATGACAATACAAATACATTGGGTTCTTAAAGTCTATGTTTACCATTCATAAACTTCAGCCGAATAAGATGGGTTGTGGAGCCAAAATAAAATACTGAAACTATCGTACCAGATACATTGAACAACACGTATCAATCTCTGGATTAGTAGCTGATACGCGCGATCACAAAAGCATTACTTTGAATAAAATACAGTACTTAATACAGAACCTTTAGTGGTTACACAGCTAGACTACTACTATCCAAAACCGTCTAGCCAACTAGAGGTGAAGCAGACAGTGAAAACAGCAGCAAATACCACAAGCAGACTTGAGAAGCAGAATCGAAACCCAGCACGTCGTCGTCTTACAAAGTCTTCTCCTTCTAAAACCACAGATATAAACGAGTGAGTACATAAATTACTCAGCAAGCTCTAACACTAAGCAAGGGATCAGTCAATGCATATCTGGTTGTAGCAAGGATTAAAACTTAAGTTTTATTTTGCAACAAGCAACTTTTATGCACGGGCACTACAAAAGCTTTTCAAATAAGAGGAAAACAACTCCTTTATTGTCATTATTTTAGTTTGGAGGACTTGGAGGAGATATTCATCAATCCTGCCAGTTCCCAAATTTTAGATGGACCTTCCGACACAAAGTCATAGCAGCCCGACACAAAGCCATTACTTCCAAAAACACGGGCAACTACTACCCACTCACACGCCAAGGATGTATAGAGAGATACTAATCATTAAAGCCCAAGACGAAGGTGTGTCATATCCAGTGACAACGGACTTTCCAAAAAGATTTAACACTCTGCAGAGGTTATACACTTTACCCACAAGCTACGCCCTCTTAGCTAGGGATGGACGTAACGCTCGTCTCACCTTCTCCGTCCATCCCCGTAAGTCCACCCCGAAAGTAATCAAGGGTTGCGACTCCCAAAGCCTTTAGCGAACCATACGTTTACATACATCACTGCACGCCCACCCTTGAGGTCCCGTGCCCTACTAGCCTCCAAGTGGCTCAGGGTAGATGCCAAGAAGCAGGATAAGTCCTGCCCATAACGGGTTTTGTGGTTGCACGAGAATCACCAGGTTGAGGTCCAATGAACAGGTCCTTATGCGGCCAGGGTGAGCGCTTCCATCCACAGAAGGTGGATACCAACAAGCACATAGCTAATCCACATGTACATAGCTAATAACCGTACACCAAGCACATAGCACAAGCCTTGCCCCAATCAAAAACACCCATTCTTCTTCACCTAGCACCAGTCGTTCTATCACCTATCCCACTTTATTTTACTCACACCACCAAACACATTTAACACATTTGGTAAAAAGATGTATGTATATATATGTGTAAGAGGGTGTGGTGATGCGGAGCATCGTGATAATAGAGTTCCTAAGCTTTCTAGTAGCAAGGGATTAAAACCAACCATTAATTACTTAATGATGGTAACCTAAGGATAACAAAGACAAGTATTTAAATAGGGCATGAAAGGAATTAAAGTACTTAATTGACTTAGATTCGTCATAAGCACTCATAGCAGTCACAATTAAGACATTAACTACACAACGTTTTAAAATAGTAAAATAAGCAGATGTAAGTAATACGGCCATATAGGAGGATAGCAAAACATAGAATAAAAATGATTAAGAGGTTAGAGCTTGCCTGCAACTCGTTTTACTTATTCTTCAAAGTTTCCAGTCTTCAAGCTCTTCCTCAAAGTCTGGGTCTTGAAACTTGGCCTTGACGTCCGAGTCTTCGGGCTTTTCTTCAAACTCTACCTCTTCCTCGAACTCAGCGTTTTCTACACGGTAAACACGCCTAACAAAACTACAGCAAAAGAAATAAAGCTCAAGAAGAAGCAATTAAGATACAATGAACTTGGGATAAGAACCAATCAAACTCTGAAAGCGAAACCGATGACAAAAGGGGCATGCATGGTGCAGTGATTATTATGTTGAATTATTATTAGGTGAAGGATTCGCTATATGATGCATGGAAATCTATAGGGTTTAGTGCGCATACTCGTAGATAAGTTCGGAATGCAATGTGCGTATACTTTACTGTGCGCTTTGTGTTACTAGTGCTTTTACAGAGGTATGAACCTTTGTAAAAGTATATACTGAGGACATAGCATGCAAGGGTGTCGTTTTTATAACTATTATTTGCTAAAAATTAGCTATTAGTTGACGTTCATTTTAGGTTACATTTATTTACGTTCTAGTGGTCATGCAGATGAGGGCGTGAAATCGGCTGTACGGATTTGTGAACAATTAATCATATATAAACCAAGTGATCATACTTGTGTGGATCTAATCATGCATTGGGTGATCAATATTTTATACTCCCTTCATCTACAATTACTTGTCATCCTAGAGTTCACAAGTTTGCTCATTTTATTTGTCATTCTCGCTTCCCAATACACCTTTCTCTATTCCCAATACATCCCTATCTTTATCTCGCTCCTCCTCGTTTTCAGCACATCTCACATTTTCCACCATCTTTAATCTCCGTGTTCACACCTAGAATGATAATTAAAAGGGGACAGAGGGAGTATGATGAGATTAATTAAGATGTCTCACGCAGTGCAACTATATAATGTGTTGTCAGTTAAATACTTACCCTCTAATATGCAAGTATTTCTTAATGTTTAGAGGATTATTATTATTATTATTAAGTTTAATGAGTGAATAGTATATCATTGCATGCATGCGTATGCAGAGGTGCATGTGGTGGTGTTTATAAGTGTACGGTGTCACACCTCATTTCTAGGATGCAGTGTGTCTTATGTATCAATCTCTGGATTAGTTGCTGATACTTCGAATTGAAAATAGTATACCTGAGTACAAACCTTTAGCAGCAAATCGGTAAGGATATATATATATATATATGTAACAAGGAAAAAGCTACAGGTTTGCCTTTGCACAAAGCCAATTTTATGCTGGGTTCACTACAGAAGCTTTGCAAAAAGGGAGGCAAAATATTTTTTGTTCATATTTTAGTAGGTTGGTCCTTGGGGAGACGTGCATCGATCCCGTCAGTACCCAAGTTTTAACTGAAAGGGCCTCCAATACTCGATCCAGACACTTTTTCAAATCACGGGCACCTACACCCACTCACTCCAGCAAGGGTAATATAGAGAAAACTAATCATTAAGTAGTCAAACAAGTAGCATGTCAATACCGTGACAACGGCCGTCTAGGAAGGATTTTTACGCTCTGCAGAGGTTGTACACTGTACCCACATGCTATGCCTTCTTTTGTGAGCAAGAAAAGCATAACGATTACCCCACAACTACATAGGCTTCCACAGATTCCACCCAAGACGCATCGAGAGGCTATCCGTCGGGGTTTCACCCTCTCGATGACGCGACAATACATTCTCGGAGTCGGATCGTGGGAAACGCATCCACGTCTTCTCCTGGTCCCCTAATACTTTGAGTAATACCAAACCATAGGCTATATCTGTGAGCTTACGGTCCCATGACGCGGGCAATTACATAGTCGAGAGTCGGGCAGCGAGTTATCTCACGCCCTTCTCCTAGCCTCTTGTGTCTCGCCGATCGCCTAGCGGTTCGATGTGGAAGACCTACATAGCCGAAATAAGTCCCGCCCATATCGGGTTTTGTGGTTGCACGTAATTGCTAAGTCGAGCGCTAACGAACCGATCTTTATATGGCTGGGGCGGCGTGCTCGTTGAGCATCGGCTTCCAATCAAATCTGGTTTTAGGCCTTTCAAATAACCGATGAGAAGATTTAACCCGAACAAGCATGATCGGATTAAAAAAGAAATTAACTGATTGCTTGATGCAAAATTTATAAGACCTTGCAGGTATGCGGAGTGGATATCCAACATCGTGCCCGTTGAGAAGAAGAACACAGGTAAGATAAAGGTTTGCATTGATTTTAAATTTTTTTTAAAAAATTTGAATAGAACCACTCCTAAAGATGAATATCCTATGCCCATAGCCGATATGTTGATTAATGATGCTTCAGATCATAGAGTTATTAGCTTTTTTGATGGTAATGCGGGTTATAACAAAATCTTTGTTGCCGAAGATGATATGTCTAAAACTATTTTTAGGTGTCCCAATTTTGTAGGATTGTTTGAGTAGGTTGTCAAGACTTTTGGGTTAAAAATGCGGGTGCCACATACCAAAGAGCTATAAACTTTATCTTCTATAATTTGCTCGGTGTTATCACGGAGGTTTACATAGATGATGTGGCGATCAAATCGGCTGCTTTAGATTCTCACTTGGCCGATTTGCAACTTGCTTTGGATCGAATGCGTCGTTTCGGTTTAAAAATGAACCCACTCAAATGTGCTTTTGGTGTCTCAGCTGGAAAATTTTTAGGCTTTATAATCTATGAAAAGGGCATATAGATAGATCCTAAGAAGATAGAAGCAATTAGAAGCGTGCGGCCACCCACATGCAAAAAAGAGTTGCAAAGCTTTTTAGGCAAAGTGAATTACTCGAGGAGGTTTATTGTCAACTTGTCGGAAAAAGTCAATGCGTTTACTCCTATATTTTGGCTGAAGAATAAAGCCGAATTTACTTGAGAGGCAAAATAGCAAGAAGCCTTTGATAAGATTAAAGAATACTTATCTTCGCCATCGGTTCTTAGTGCGCCCAACGGTGGAGTTTCTTTTTGTCTTTACATAATGGCGGAAGACGGTGTGGTTGGTTCTGTTTTGACGCAAGAAGCCGCAGTGAAGAAGTATGTGATCACATATGTGAGCCAACGGTTGATTGATGCGGAAACAAGGTACACTCATTGAAAAACTATGCTTTTCTTTGTATCATGCTTGCACCAAGTTGAGACACTATTTGTTATCTAGTGCTTGTGTGGTTGCATGTCAAACCGATATTATTAGACATATGTTGCATAGGCCGATTTCTAGTGGTAGACTTGGAAAATGGGCATATGCTTTTATTGAGTATGATTTAGCCTATGAACCATTGAAGTCCATGAAAGGCCAAATTGTTGCTAATTTTATTGTCGAGCATCGGATTGATTTAGAGCATGATTTAGATGTTGGTTATGTGACGTTACCCCTTGGAAGTTGTATTTTGATGGATCGGTTTGCTAGGAGGGTCAAGATATTGGTGTAGTGTTGGTTTCTCTCTATGATATGCATTTTGAATTCTCAAACCGATTAGAGCATGATTGCACTATTAATCAAGCCGAATACAAAGCCTTATTGTTCGGCTTGGAGATGTTAGAGTCCATAGTGGTAAAGCATGTAGAGGCTTTCGGCGATTCATTGTTGGTAGTGCAACAAGTCACCGGAAATTTTCAATGTTTAGATGGATCATTGAATGCCATTTTAGACAAGTGCCTAGATATTGTCAAAGGAATATGAGTTTCATATACATCATGTTCTTAGGCTAGAAAACAGTAGGGTCAATGATTTAGCACAACAAGCATCGGGTTATAAAGTTAGTAAAGGAAAATTTTCTATTATTAAGAAACCGATGTTTGAGGTGTTAAAATTGGAAGATTCAGCTATTAGCAAGTTAAATCATGGCAATGCCCAATAATTACATTGGAGGTCTCACATAATTTCATACATTCGCAGTCCAACCCAAAGTGTGGATAGAAAAGTTCGACATATAGCTTTCAAGTATACCTTGATTGATGATAACTTATATCGCCGAACGGGACACAATTTGCTTTTAAAGTGTTTAGGCGATGAAGAAGCCAAATTGGCCATGAGAGAAGTCTACGAGGGTATTTGTGGTACGCATCAATCGGCTCCAAAAATGAAGTGGTTATTGAAGAGGGCCGGATTCTATTGGCCAACTATGATTGCCGATTGTTATCGCTACTGCAAAGGATACGAAGAATGCCAAAGGTTCGGCAATATTCAATTGGTGCCCGCTGCCATAACGAACCCCATCATCAAGCCTTGGCCATTCCAAGGATGGGATTTAGATTTCATAGGATAAATACATCCTCCATCTTCGAAGGGGCACCACTTCGTGTTAGTCGCGATAGACTACTTCACCAAGTGGACCGAAGTGGTTTCCCTCAAGAACATGATACATATAGAGGTAATTAAGTTCTTTACCAAGTATATCATTCATAGATTTGGCATCCCGTAAACTTTGACTACAGACCAAGATACTTCATTTATATTTTGTCATGTTCTCGAGTTTACCGAATCTTATGGAATTAGATTACTTAATTCATCTCTATACTATGCTCAAGCCAATGGTCCGGTCAAGTCTAGTAATAAAACGCTGATCAAACTTATTAAGAAAAAGTTAGAAGATCTCCCTAAAAGGTGGCATGAGGCATTATCGGAGGTATCGTGGGCTCATCGTATATCTAGACACGGAGCCACTAAAATGACCCCTTATGAGCTCGTATATGGACAAGAGGCAGTTTTATCTGTCGAGGTAAATCTAGGAGCTTTGAGATTAGCCAAACAAAATGATTTGTCCATTAGCAAGTATCATACCTTAATGATAGATAACATTGATGAGGTCACTGATAAGCGCTTGAGTACTTTGAGGGAAATTGAGAAGGATAAAGTGAGAGTTGCTAGAGCTTACAACAAGAAGGTAAATGTAAAACTTTTCAGGTGGGTGAACTAGTTTGGAAAACTATTCTGCCTGTGGGTTCGAAAGCAACAAGTTTGAGAAATGGTCTCCTAATTGGGAAGGACCTTATAGGATAGTGAAAGTCATAACCGAAAATGCATACATGGTGGAAGATGTGCGAGGAGAGCCGCTACCCAGAGCTCTTAACGACCGGTACTTGAAGAAATATTATCCAAGTGTATGGCAAGATGCTTAAAAGAAAAACGGCTGAGATAGAGAGTATCATTGCCAAGAACGATAATATGGTCGATGAGTACAGAGAACCATTGTCCTTAGTGATTTTTTAATGTTTAAAATGTTTTGTGGTACTCTAGCTTTACCAAAAAATAAGAGGCATATGTTGACACTCAAAATTTATAAATACCGGACTGGGCCGGAGAGTCCGGCTGACCCCCTTCTGGAATCGACAGAAATTCACCGGAGTGTTCGGCACAGCGCCGAAGGATCCAGCGGACCCCTTTCTGGAATTGCCAAAAATTCACCGGAGTGTTCGGCAACAGAGAATCCGGTCCCAAGCCGGAGTGTCCGAGCGATCCCTCTCTAGAATCAGCCCAGAACCACCGAACCGCTTTGTACCGGAGTGTCTGGTAGACCCCCTTCTGGAATGGGCTCGAAGTGTCGACAATAGGTCGGAATATCCGAAAACACCCTTGCTAGAACCGGCCTAGAGCCGACCAGAGTGTCCAGCACTTGACTGGAGTGTCCGGTAATCCTTTTTTTTAAAGTTTTACACAGAAAATCGGAGCTAATTTGTTTTCATTAGGGATTCACGACTGCACGGGTTAAGATCACCCCATCTCTATATAAAGAGACACCTAAGACCAATTGAGAGGGTATCCCAATCGATTCTATTATTTGCCTTTATATTTTTCACCTCTACAAACTTTAATCCTCTTACTCGATCTCATTTTGTTATTTTTTCTTTGCCTCTGCGATGTTTGAAGGCGATTCGGCTGGTCTGATCAAGCCTGGATGAATCTAAGAAGGTATTGCTCCGACGGAGTCCCTCTCGAGCTTGACTTTCTTGATACTGCAGTTTACTTTCGCACACAGACTTGCGTGTTGTGCGTTTATCCGGGATCCATTTCTGCGTCAATAGCATCTTACCAGTTGCTTGCCGCCGAGGTGTTGCTTTCTTGCCATTGATTATGCATTGCGGCCGACTGCCCAAAGTCCATGTCTTTTTATTGGTCGGCCACGTCTACTCCTTGTCTGCCAGCACCCTAAATAATTGCAGCCGTCTATTTTTTTTTTCCCTTTTGACGTACTCTTTAACAATTTTCATCTCAAGATGCTCAATAATTGCAGTGTCCCTTTGGTATGTACTAGATACACCACAATGGTTCCATGATAATACAAATACCTTCGGTGCTTAAAGTCTACGTTTACCATTCATAAAATTCAGCCCAAGTATGGTTGTGGAGATGCTGAAATGGTGATTAGTTGATTTAAGAGTAATATCCTTTGGTGGTCCTGAAACTTGTCATACAGTGTTACTCAGGGCCACAAGGTTGTGCAAAGGAATAACACAAATGCCCCTACACCTTTTCCCATTCTAGTTCAATCTACTACGCCTGTTCATATCCCTCTGATCGGTGGTATGGGAACCGGATGAGCAGCCCTAATGGCCAACCGGTCAGCGACGCTCGTCCTCCTGAAAGCGTCAGCTGAACTGCTATCGGGGCGTCAAAGCATCCCAGCGACTAGGACCATTTGCTCGGCGCGAAGGCTGAGGGGCTGTTTGGGATGTTGGAAACATGTATCGATTTGAGACTGAGAAATAAATAAAGAGTTGAGATTTAATGTTCAATTTCACTCTCACCATCTTTTCCCTTCCTTTTTATTGCTTAATTCTATTCCCACCACCATTTCCTGTTTTCGAAGCCGCACCTGACGCCATTTTCAAGTATTTTAATAATTGTTTTAATTTGCTAAAAAATACCGTCACTGACGGTTGTCACAAAACAAGTGCAAACTGCTGGAAACGACATGTTCAAGTTTAAAATGTCAACTTTTGCACGGTTTGGAAAACAAGGGTAAAATTAAAGTTAGACATGAAAAGGAGGGCTGTTTTGCAATTGTCCTTGACTCCTTGTCGTATAACCCGAGGTGCCAAATTCGACCATTTTTTAGACCTGCCATATTCGACTGGATCAGCACGAGGAAGAACTGGAAAAACGACCAGTGCGAATCGAATCATTCAGGAAAACAACGACCGATTATACTCATGAGGTACGACAAACAAAAGCTCTGAATCTCTCTTCAGGCCATCTTCCTCCGTCGCTCATAGTTATTCTTACTCCCTTTATTTGGTTAATTCCACAAAGCTCTCATCGACCGATGGCGGCAGCAGAAGAGGAGATATCCCCAATTGACTCCGATGAGCATGGTACTGCAGGCTCCGCTACGGTAACCACTAACCACACTGAGATTCAAGCAGATAGATAACCATGCCTTACAGATATTGATTTACGAATCGAATTGATTTACGAATCTTGGCAGAAGATTTATCTGATTATGCAATCCTGTACTTTTTCGCTATTCATTATTAAAAAAACTACAGCTAAATGCAAACGTCTATGAAATAGCCGAAGAGAATGGATGTGTTCGTTGGACACATTTATACAAAAGCAGGATTAAAAGGACAACATGTCGTTCAAATTGGGAGTGTGATCATTAATTTTTTTTTCGAAATACCCAGAATCACTTAAGAGTGTTCCAGCATACTCCCTCTTTTTCTAAATTATTATTACCGTTGACTTTTAATATCAACTTTGACTATTCATCTTCTTCAAAAAATTAATTAAATCTAAAAAAATATAAATTGTGATTTAAATAACTTTAATAATAAAGTAAATTATAACAAACTATATGATATTCATCAAACTTTTTTTTTTAATAAAATGAATGATTAAACTTGATGCTAAAAATCACATTAATTTAAGAATAAAAAAAGTATAATAAGAAGTTGCTTAAGGGAAGCGAAGTCAAACCTTATACTATGCTAAAAGAAACGGCTACAACACCACCTGTGCGAGGGAATGACTCGCCGGGTTAAAAACTAAAACAAAAAATAAAGAGACCAGCAACAAAAACCTAACCACAACAGTCACATAGCCATCTATCCTCTTAGCAGCAGCTCCTGACTCCAATATGACAGTTAGAGCCTTCTCTTCCATGTCACGGCAACCCAAGATAAGCCCACCACGTCATCGCTGCCAAGCTCAATCACACATCGCGGCGCAGCAACTCCGACTTCAAAATAGGCCCTTCCCATGATCCTCATGAGCACAGCTTCAAGAGAAAAAAAAAACCTCACCTCAAGCGACAACACCATCTTGATGAAATCTCCGACTTTACCCATAAGGTGTTATCGTCGCTGCCATTGTAAGAACACATCAACAAATAACAAGCATGACATAGCCCCAAATCAACGTATTCAACAAGAAAGAAGCGACATATAAGATGTCGTTGTTGCCCGATTCTGTAATCAGAACCTAGGTTTATGTCTGCAGGGACCCTATTGGCAACGCTTCCAATGGGGGAAACGACACCCAAAAGGTTGTCGTTGTCGCATCAGGGAAAGGCTAAGCATGGCTTTCGCCTAGCATCCCAAACACCCAACTTCACATGCTCTACTTGTTGTCCAGATCAAAGTATTCACATGAGGTTCATGGTCTCTGCTGCCATGATGATTTTGAACTTTCCCAACCGCACCGTCAAAACCGCCATGCCGATCCCCAACAACAACCATTGGCTTCGCACCACCACCACCACCAACGAACACCTCAACCACACCACAGGCAGAATCTATCTTCCACTTCGACCAAGATGCAGCCAGGCTCCAGTGCTCCACGATCTCACAATCACCTCGACATCACCACAACAAGCCTCCAGCATAGCACCTTCAGCTGGGCGGTCACCACCACAAGAACATTGTCACCTTACTTGCCACCTCACACACCATCAAGCGGACATTGCTGCTGTCGCCATCACCATTGGGCAGCTGCACGGTCTCACACTGCCGTAGCACGTACCTAGCCGCCACAGTTGCCACGCGCACGTCAGGCACTCACTGCTGCACCCATTGATTGCACGCCACGCACGCGCCTGCTCCCCGTTGAAAGCAGGGAACCACCACTGCAACATGTGGTGCCAGCTTGTCCTGGCTTTTTGACGGCTAGAAACAGTGAGGAGCGACCAGATCTGGCTGCAGAAGCGCCCGACTGCCCACTCGCTCGATCACCACACCGTCTCCAACGCCAACGCCTGCGCCTTGCATGGAGTCACACCGCATGCAGCCGCACCACACGCCCATCGCCGCTGCCCGGTCACTCAAACACCGCATCATCTCTGGCACCCATGCACGGTTGCTGCGCAGCCTCGCCGCCGTCCTTGAGCCCGCATGGCTTGCCGGTGAGCACTCTGGCGGTGCTGCGGCTGGGGAGAGGAGGTGGGAGTGGTGGCGACGCGGGGCTGGGGTTCCACCAGGGGGCGACGCGGGGGCTTCTTGTTGCTTCCTGCCGGCTTCTAAATTTCTATCTGAGAAGGGCGAACACAATGACATTTCCAATCATGTTCTAACTATAATACATATATCTCATTATAGGACTATACTCCCTCCAGCTTTTTTATTGATGATGTTAACTTTTTTAGCTTGCTGTCTATTTCAGATATTATTCTAACATTTCTATCCTATAAAATGGAAAACGATTCTAACTTTTCTTTTATTCTGCTTATTTAGCTAGAAAACTACTCGGAATCAGTTGTGCATGCAATCCATCGGGTTTTGATATCAGCAACTAGCATTTTTGTAATTTCACTAGCAGTCATGCAGCTCATAAAGCGCTCAGAAGGAGTGGGAGATTTGGCGTGGAAACTTCTGTTCAGTAAGGCTGGTCAAGGCGTGATAGCTCTTTGTGTTCTCATCCACTGGTTATCGCGCATTGCGAGCTTTACTGCTTTCGCGACCTACAGCAGGGCTGCTCTTGTGGTGTTGCAAGCTTATGCACTTTTACTTCTGGTAGACGTACAGTATATTAGGACAGTTATGATCCCCCTTATCATTCTCGCCTTCATTGGTGCACTTTTCGGCAATTTTTGGAAGAAGACTTTATTTCGTTGTGATTACAAAGCTCTTGACAATATGAATTCTACGGAGCCAACAAAAATGCAGCTGGTATCACTAAGTTTGCAGCTCCTTTCTGTGGTATTAACTCTGTACAGAGGGCACGAAAATAAAATCTTCATTATCTCCCACTTTCTTATGTTCTTCAGCACCTCCCTCAGTGCAGTAACAGTGATGGTTGCGAGTCTGCCTCTTGCAGTCAATCCTGGGGTAGTGAATGTAAGAGCACGGCCGGTGAATCAACACAAGACGCACGCGAAAATGGTGAAGAACACAGAGATGTTTTGGTGCCGCAAGACGTTGCTTCGATTCTGATTTCATTGATCAGTTTTATACGAAAACAAACATGCAACCTGCCGGCCTAACAACCGGCCCTCACGCCACTCCGCACACGATGCGCGACGTGCCTTCTTTCTCGGCATGCCCGCGACGTGCTAACCGCATGCGCTGTGGCGATCTACCATGCAAGACTCAGACCACGACGCGAGC
>BCLG01001123.1:2823-45962 GCA_001602295.1 Zoysia matrella | reverse complement strand
CTCCGCACACGATGCGCGACGTGCCTTCTTTCTCGGCATGCCCGCGACGTGCTAACCGCATGCGCTGTGGCGATCTACCATGCAAGACTCAGACCACGACGCGAGCTCGCACGTCCTCAGCCACTCGTGATCCGGGATACAAGGGTGCTCATGCACGTACACACACACATGCTAATGCAACTAGATTATTTTCCTAACAGTGAAAGTTCTGCCAATCCTGCAGAATGTATGTATCGTAGTGCTGCTGATCACAGTTCACACAAATGCTGCAGTATGGTTGGGGAAGGACATTCTGTTGGCCTGCATTCCGGAGCTTGCTGCAATTCTTGTATGGTTCGCTATTCATTACGACCATGGTGGTCACGCTATCAGTATCCACGATGTTACATCGCGCAAATCAGAATTTGTGGTTCTCGGCACAGTTATGTTTATTATGGCATGCCTGCATGGTTCAGTGCATTCAGAAGACCGGAATTCCATTCAAACTAGGGCCTTGCGCATTTCGTGTTCTTCATCAGCTTTATCCTACTTCAGCGTATGGTTGCTGCATCAGAGGTCAGAAGGCTTGTCTGACTCGAATGGACCCGTCAAACTGCTCAAGTTTTCCGGTGAAGTTTCCTTTTATGCAATGTCTATGACGGCTGTTCTGGTTGTTGGTCGCTGGGTTCCTTATGATAAAACAATATTCCTCAGCTGGGTAGTACCCAATGTTGTACTTGTATTCTTACTGTACCGAGTAGTGAGGCACGAAGAAGCGACTTCACCCCAAATCAGGTCAGATCCAACTATCAAGCCTTTTCATCGTCGACATATCAGTGGCACGGCCATCTCATTGATTTTATGAAATCTTAGTGATATATTTGAGACATTTTATAACTCATTTACAATTCATGTATAATAAGCATGGTTTGGCATTTTAAAAATGCAATTATTTTCCAAAGAGTGCGATTAATTCCTAACCTGTGTTAATTAAAGAATAATGTGCCAAAAAATTGTATGGTCGAATCTGAATATACCATCACACTTCCATATGCCAATACATGCTACAACTGTAGTTGTAATATTAGATTCAACCACTTGGTGGGATACCTCATGATATGAACCCCATAAAAGTTTTACGAATAAACATATTTACTTGATTGATAGTATTCTAAAAAAGTTTACTTGATTAAAAAATGTGTTTCTGTTTGGAATGATATTTTATCATAATGTATTGAATGCTTAATATACATATGCAATTTTCAAAATCAAGTTGACATTGTTTTGTTATGGGACGAAAGCTATGTCATTATGTAACATTCGATCCAAAAGAAGTTTAGGTACCTGTATTATTATTGTATACAATCATGGAATAGATTAAAAATACCAATCCGATGAACGAAATATAGGAGTTGTAATATGTTCTTATCTTGACTTAAGCAAGATTATTTTTTTTGTTTGTTGTATTGAAAAAGATATGGAATACTTCTATATACATATTGTCATAGCTCACTTAATTTTTTTTAATCCACACAATGAGTTCCAAATATGATAGCTTTCCTTTAGTACTACATCTATACTCTCTTGTTCACGCTACTTATTGAGAGATCTATGCTAGTCAGTGACAATATATAAAAAAAGAACAGGGTATGCATATCTGCTTTTTACACAACAGGTAAATTGGGCCGTAACCAATTACAAAAGAGAACTGCAAGATTCTCAACACCGAAAAGATCCAACTTTTAAAATTTATCATCAAAAGATTTTTATAAACATAAGTTTCAACGAATATTATGCCACTTTGTTACATCTTCCATCCCTCAACCATCTATCCTCCATTTTCTTCTTCTCTTGTTTTCTTCACCCACATCCGAAGGGCCCATATTCTCCTTTCAAGAACCTAGCGCCACCAGCCATCCCCGCACCGTTGCCAGAACTAGCTTCCAATATCGAGTAGGAGAGGGTGAAGTTCAACATCACCCGATGTCGCGTTTAGGAGTTGTCGGCCTTTCATATCGCTGGCACAGTAGAATTTTCATATTGGAGAGGGATTCGTACTTGCTTCTCGTTGAGGTGACCGAGTTTATAAGAGACTCAAGTGATTTTATCTTGGTTCAGGCTGTCACGGAGACGTAATACCCTACGTCTAGAATTGGGAGTGTGTATCGCTTGATCGAATGATGATTACAATGGCGATCAAGAACTCCTGTCCTTTCGTGGAAGTAGGTGGCTACGTGGTACTGTGCTACCGTGTGTCTCTCTCTCTGGGATCCTCGATGCGTTTTTATATAGGGGGTCGGACCGGGGTTACAATGGCTTGGAGCCTACGAAACCGAGCGGCCCCCTGATGGATGGTGCTGCAAGCATCTCGAAGTTTATTCCTTGATGGCTTCTGGGTGCCATCCAGCAGACAGCGCCAGCTGCACAGTTTCAGGAATCTTCCATACAATCGGGGGTTGGTCGTCGAAGGCGGCTGCCCGACCTAGGGGTTGGACGGGTAAGGCGGTTGCCGACCTCGAGTTTTAATGGATGGAGTAATGCCCAACCTCTGAGGGTTGGGCGGGCCTTGGCCTGGTGGAGTTGATTCACAACCCACGATACGATGGGCCGTTCTTCATGACTGGTTTCTTTGATTGGGCCCAAATCATAGATACCCGGGGTATATGATCCCGATAGTAGTCCTCGAGTCACGCGCCGTTTTCAACTTTGTTGAGGCGGCACGGGACTGAGCTGAAGTAGTGTTCGTGCTTTTGCCAACCTGTCGCGGTCGATCCAACGAGTGCTTGCGAGCATGCCCGTAGGGCCCCCTGAGCCCCTGTAAGCTTCATGACCTTTGAAATCCCTTAAAATATATGAATTGATTTTGGTGATTGAATGAACACCATAGGTAACGATTGTGATTATAGGTACCACCCTACTAAATCTCTACAACATGGTGGACTTCCTCGATGGATGACAAAGATAATCTCAAGAAGAGGAGTTCGAGGCTTCGATGGACGAAGGCTAAGGACTAGCTACAAAGTCTATAGGACCGCAGGTACTATTAAGGGGGGTCAAGTCATGCGCCTCGTGTTATACAAATGTTAGAGGGTATGAATACTCTTAGTTACCGCAAAAAGCACTGAAAATGACAGAGAAAGCAAAGCAAGTGAAGCCAAAGTCAAGTCGACGACGAAGGCAGAAGAAGATGAGTCACCGGACAGTTCGGTGAGGCCACCGGACAGTTCGATAAGCCAGGAGAAGCTAGTCCAGAGAGAGGTGCTCTCTGGAGTCAAAGAGAAGAAGTCACCAGATAGTCCGGTGGTGCAATGACCAGACAGTCTAGTGAGCCAGAAGACGAAGTCTAGAAGAGGTGTCTCTGGAAGTCCAAAAGTGAGAGTCACCGGACAGTCCGGTGAAGGTATGTACCGGACAGTCTGGTGTTATATAGAATAAATTTCAGAGAGGATGTTTCCCTATCTGCGAGAAGACAAGGTCACCGGACAGTATGCTGGTGCACCGGACAGTTCGGTGAGAGCAGTCATCGGATAGTTTGGCGACTGGCAAAAGCAGTCAGCTTTATGACATCACATTCTAACGGTTGTTTTTGGGCTTAGAGCTTATTTAAACCGTGGAGGGGGACGTTTTACAGTGTGCCTAAGGTCTGAATTGCTGGATCAAACTTATGAGAGGCCAAGGGACACCAAGAAGAGAGCACAAGACAAGATTGGAGATCTTTGGTGCTAGTAGGAGAGTGATAGGAGCATTCATACCTTTCTAGAGCTTGTGGAGCTTTGAGAGGAGTGATCTTTGCCTATTACTCTTGGTTTGGCAGCCTAGACCGGCCAGGCGTCGGTGTTCAAGCTTTCGAGGAGATTGTGGAAGATGACGCTAAGTTTGTGAGCGGTTTCAAATCCCCCTTGAAAGGGACACCAAGAGGGAGCGCGCCCGGAGCCTTGGAGGCCTGCTCTAGTGCGATGGTATTGTGTGCTATAGCCGGGCCGCCGGTGACTTCACTCCGAGAAGTGCATACCCTTGGGAGTACCGTTTCAAAAACGGCGGGAGGAACCAAAACTCCAACGGGAGTGGTTCAACGAGGATTAAGGAAAGGCGCCTACCTTTTGATACCTCAGAAAAAATCGCTGAGCATTCTCTTGACTCTTTCTTTACTTTTTGCATTTCATACCGTTGAGTAGAGTCTTAGGTTGCTTTATGATTTCTCTTGGTTGCTATCGTGCTAGTATTTGTTTGTTGCTTTCTTCTCATCACTAGCATTGTTAGGGGTCTTGGTCTACTAGAATTGTGTAGGTCGCTCTTGTTGTGGTTCGAGTCTCATAGTTTAAGTTTGTAGTGAATTAAATCCTATAAGTCCACCGATTCAAACCCTCTTCTCGGTGTCTTTGATCCTTACAACCCTTGGGTGATCCGTAGGGTCGGTCAGAGGTTCTAAACTTCGATTCTTGGTATCAAATCCTATGGGTGCGCGCGAGTGTGCCCATAGGGCGTAACCCCGTGCCCCCGAGCGATCCGAAGGGTCGGTCGGGGGTTCATGAAGTTTGTAAATAGGTCGTAGTAGATGATCCTGTGGGGGCGCGCGAGCAAGCCCACAGGGCGTAGCCCCCAAGCCCCCAGGCAATCCAAAGGGTCAATCAAGGGGTCTTCAAATATTTGGAAGGATTTGTGACGGGCTTTGACCCAGAGGGTTGGTGACGCAGTTTAAGCTTTTGGGTGGTTGAACCGCGGGTTCGGAACCCTTTCATTGAGGAGCATGTCCTTGGGTGTTTAACCAACCGGGGTCGGGCGAAGAAGTCAGGCTTTTGATAGCCAGGTTGCAGGGTCGGAACCCTTTCGTCAAGGGTCGCATCCTCGGGTACATTGTCGACCAGGGTCGGTCAAGAAAGTTGGGCCTTCAATGGCCTGTTTGTTGGGTCAGAACTGTTTTTAACGGGGGAGCGTGTCCCGCGCGTTCATCTGACCAGAGTCCGGAAAACAGGCTCGAGCCGCCCGACCGTCAGAGGTCGAGATTCAAGTTGGTTCATGATCATCCTCAAAAAGAGTTTTGAGTGTCCAGGTAGGACTAGATGGACTGGCGGGACTGTGTAGCGCTAGCGATGACCAGCGGGTTCTGGTCCCAACGGCCAATTGGAGAGTGGTGAGCGCGAATTTGATGATTGGACGGTCTTTCACCTTCGTCGCATGGACTGTGGATCTTGATTGTTAAAAAAGGTAACCACTTGGTGGATCGGATGGCCGGAGAGTGCTTCATCGGACGTCCGTTGGAGCGCGACGCTTCACACACGTGGCACCCGTGGCATTCGCCAAGCTTTTAAGCCTGTGTCAGACGCGCGCATGTCACATCCGGTGGATGGAGGTGTTGAGGTGCTTCGGGGTCCACTTATCAATGGGTGGGGGGAGTGAGAATGCGAGTACCCGATCACCTTAGGATCAGTGTGATGTAATTCTTGTTTTTTGTAAATGGCCCAACCTTCGGGTGGAAGGCTCAGAGCCTACGCCACAAGGGTGTTGCGCACTTGTCACTGACCCTGGATGAGGTAGCCCCCGAGCGTGGGGGTCGATCTTTCGGTCGAGCCTTGCCACTTAGAGTTTAAACACAGCAGCTCAAAATTTTTTCACTTATCTGATACTATTATGGATTAAATTAGCGTTGGTACTAGATGTTCCATGGACTGGCAAGTTCGTTGCCATTTTGATCCGCTATCTTTAAGGGGCCTGGCTTTAGAACTCACTTGACGGTGTACGGTCCCTCCAAGGACGGAGACAGCTTGTGTTAGCCGCCCTTGATCTGGATGCGCTTGAGGACTAGGTCTCCTACGCGGAAGGCCCAACCCTTGATCCACCGTGCGTATAGTCGTTGCAGACCTTGCTGATATTTGGCCGATCCTAGGATGGCGACGTCGCGAGCTTCGTCCAGCTGGTCCACGGCGTCTTGGCGCGCTTCTTCTGACCTCTGTTCCTCGTAGGCTCGAACTCTTGGGGCGTCAAAATTGAGGTCGGTCAGGAGCATGGCCTCGTCCCCGAACATCATGAAGAATGGGGTGAAACCCGTGGTCCTGTTCGGAGTCATACGTAGACTCCATAGCACGGAGGGAGCTCTTGGACTCACTGTCCAGCTGCCTGCTCGATGGATTCGTAGAGCCGAGGCTTAAGCCCTTGGAGCACCATTCCATTGGCACGCTCGACCTGACTGTTGGTCCTCGGATGGGCCACGGAGGCGAAGTCTGAGTCGGATGTGGTACTCATCGCAGAAATCCTGAAACTCTCGGCCGGTGAATTACCAATCGTTATCAGTGATGATGGAGTTTGGGACTCCGAACCGGCATATGATGTCATGGGAGAAGTTGATGGCTCGTCCGGCTGAGATGCTCAGGACTAGCTTGGCTTCGATCCACTTGGTAAACTTGTTGACGGTGATGAAGAGATGCTTGAAGCCCCCAGGTGTCTTACGGAAAGGCCCGTGAATGTCGAGTCCCCATACTGTGAATGGCCAAGTGATCGGAATCGTCTGAAGCTTTTGAGCTGTCATATGCATCAATCGAGCATAGTACTGGCATCTGCAAGACCGGACCAGTTGCTCGGCATCGAAAACTGCTGTTAGCCAGTAGAAGCCTGATAGAAAGCTATCTCGACCAGGGTCCTCGGGGCAGTGTGATGACCGCACACACCCGAGTGGATGTCTTCTAGAAGCTGTCGACCCTCCGCTTGAGGTATGCAGCACTGGAGCACGCCGCTCAAACTTCTCTTGTAGAGTTCATCGCCGACCATGACGTAGGCCTTGGCTCGACGTGTGACGCGTCTTGCTTCGTTGGTGTTGATCTGAAGAGCGCCGTCCCTTAGGAAGGCGTAGATGTCTCAGGACCAGTTGGGGACAATAACCATAACCTCGAGCCCCGGGGTTGGTAGAGTCTCCGATCTTGATCTCTGACTCAGGGTCGGTGGGATCATCCTTGAGTTTGATGGTCGGCTTGCCGAGGACTTTGAGGAACACGTCGTTGGGGATGGGGTCTCGCCCCAAGGCCATCTTGGCGAGTGCATCGGCCTCTTTGTTCGTAGAATGTGATGGAGCTCAAGTCTGTCAAACTTGTCCTCGAGCTTGTGAATTTCTTGGCAGTAGGCTTCCATATTCGGGTCCCGGCAGCCTGATTCTTTCATCACTTGATTGACGAGTTCGGAGTCGCCTTTGACGTTAAGTCTTTTCACCCCGAGGGTGATCACCATCCGGATTCCGTGAAGGAGAGCTTCATACTCAGCGACGTTGTTGGAGGCACGAAAACGTAGCTGTAGGACGTATCGAAACTTGTCACCTTTTGGAGAGATAAGGACGACGCCAGCCCCCGAGCCCTTGACAAAGCAGAACCGTCGAAGAACATTGTCGAGTGCTCGAGGTCGGTAGGGTCGGCGGTTCTTGAGCCTCGGTCCACTCAGCGATGAGGTCGGTAGGGGTCGGCGGCTCTTGAGCATCGGTCCACCCGACCGCATCTTTGTCGTTGATGATTTCGCTGAGGGGGAAAGACGTTACCACCTGGATACGATGGTTGTTGAAGTACTGACGCAGCTTGCATCTGGTGATGAGGTAGAAGCTTCTCCACTTGAGTGTAGCGAGTCTTGACGTTGGCGAGTACCTCGCAGATGAAGTGAACGGGTCGTTGAACTTTCAAGGCCCAACCTTCTTCTGATCTCTCGACGATGAGCGCCGTGCTGACAACTTTCGTGGTCGCTGAAATATACAAAAGTAGAGGCTTGCCGAGGATAGGAGAAGCGAGAATAGGTAGTGTTGAGAGGAGAGTCTTGGAACGCTCAAATGCTTCCTGGGCTTCGCCGGTCCAGGTGAAGTGGTCGAACTTTCACAAAAGCTGATAGAAAGGTAGAGCCTTCTCACCGAGCCTAGAGATGAAACGGCTAAGGGCCGCCGGACACCCTGTTAGCTTTTGGACCCCCTTCAGGTTCTTGATGGGGCCGATGTTCCTGATCGCGGTGATCTTCTCAGGATTTGCCTCAATGTCATGCTCAGATATGACGAAGCCGAGTAGCTTGTCGGAGGGGACACCGAAGACGCACTTCTCAGGGTTGAGCTTGACGCGGTATTGTCAAAAGTTGGCAAATGTTTCTTCGAGGTCTCCGATGAGGTCAGAGGCTATTTGAAACTTGATAGCGATGTCGTCGACGTAGACCTCTAGATTTCAATCCAGTTGGTCGTGGAAGCACTTCTGCATGCAGTGCTGGTAGGTTGCGACAGCGTTTTTGAGGTTGAATGGGATGGTGACATAGCAAAATGAACCGAACAAAGTGATGAAGGACGTAGCCGACTGGTCGGAACCGCACATAGAAATCTGATGGTACTTAGAGTACGCATTGAGAAAACTAAAGGTCTCACAGCCTACTGTTGAATCAACGACTTGGTTGATACGTGGCAGAGGGAACGAATCCTTCGGGCACGCTTTGTTGAGGCTAGTGTAATTGGCACACATCCTCCATTTTTCATTCTTTTTTTTTACCATTACAAGGTTTGCTAGTCACTCGGGGTGATACACCTCTTCGATGAAATTAGCATCGAGCATCTTCATGATACACCTCTCCAATCACCTGCCACTTGTCGTTGTCGAAGCATCGTAGTCTTTGTTGGACCAGTCGGGAGCCAGGGATGATGTTGAGGGAGTGCTCGGTGACTTCCTTCGGGATGCTCAGCATATCGGATGGTGCTCAAGCGAACACATCCCGATGCATGATGAGGAAGTCGGCGGGCGCGGTTTCCTATTTGTCAGATAGCGTTGTCCTAACATTGACCTTTTTTGAAAGGTTCCGATATGAATCGGTAACGAACTGGCCCGATCTTCACGACAATAGTTTTAAGAACAAAGGATAACTTGCTGTAGAACAGCGGGTAACTAGCTTTATACCTGCCAAGGTTGGATGCGACCAAGCGACGGGGAGAGAGACATCGAAACCTTGAGGACTTCGACTCGATCTCCGAACGATCGCAGAACCACAACCGAGACTAATCCACACAAAACGGCGCAGCCTAACTGGAAGCCGTTGAGCAACTTGGGTGCAATATCATATCATGTTATCAAAATGATCAAAGGTGATTTTCTAGTAGCATAGAGGTGATATTTATACTAGAAACAACCCTCCCAATGGGTATGAACTGAAAACACCACGTTTGAAGGTGGAAGCCCAACTGGTGGAAGCATTCACAAAGCTGTCTTCAATTCTCGCGCGTCTTTTGGCCTTCTGTGCAGTCTTCAGTAAACTGGTCATTACTCTCTGCTCGAAAGTTCAAATGATGCACCGTTTGTTGCGTTGGAAAGTGAACTTGATAGGCTTTCCAACAAGTGCTGATTCAGCTTCATAGCTTTTGGGAATCGAAAGTTATGACTGTTTCTTTCAGACTGTTCTGCGGGAATGATCTGGCTCGAGTGAGGTCCTGATCGGCAGTCATCTCCTTGTGTGTTCTTGCCATCTTCCTTCGTAAATCTGAGCAATGTCAACATGCACGACTTAGGTAGTATATAAGTCTCATTAATATTTAAATAAACTTCACAAAGCAGCGTGTTCACCTCTTCTTGTAGTTTCTTTGCTTGACGTACGTGTAATTGGTCCTTGATTTGTATTCTTGATGTTGGATGGTGACTTGTTGCTGCTCGAGGGAGTATGTATGGCTTGGATGTCCTCATCATCCTCCCCTTCTTGAAAAGGAGTCGTCCTCGACTCTTCCAACCCAAAGAAAGGAGACAGATCAGCAACTTTGAAGCTTGTACTCACACCATACGTACTTGGTAGATCAATTTCATATGCATTATCATTGATCTTGCGAAGCACTTTGAACGGTCCATCGGCTCGGGGCTGTAACTTGTTCTTGCGTTGTTCAGGAAACGATCCTTGCGGAGATGAACCCAAACCAAGTCTCCTTGTTCAAATAACATCTTCTTGCGCCCTTTGTTTGCACACTTCTCGTACAGCTTTGTCATCTTCTCAATGTTTGCTCTAGCTCGATCATGAAGGCTCTTGACAAATTCAGCTCGCTTGCTTGCGTCAAAGTTCACACGTTCCTGCATAGGCAAAGGAAGAAGATCGATGGGTGCAGCAGGTATGAAACCATATACAATCTCAAATGGACAAAATTTTGTAGTTGAGTGTACCGCCCTGTTGTATGCAAATTCCACATGAGGCAAGCTTTCGTCCCACAATTTCAGATTCTTCTTTAGGACAGCTCGCAACAATGTTGACAGCGTGCGGTTCACAACCTCGGTTTGTCCATCAGTTTGAGGATGACACGTTGTGGAGAATAAGAGCCTTGTTCCAAGTTTATCCCACAAGGTCTTCCAAAAGTAGCTCAAAAATTTAGTGTCACGATCAGACACAATGGTACGTGGCGCTCCATGTAAACGCACAATTTCCCTGAAAAACAATTCAGCAATGTGTGAAGCATCGTCGGTCTTATAGCATGGAATAAAATGTGCCATTTTGCTAAAACGATCGACCACAACAAAGATTGAATCCCTCCCCCTCTTTGTTCGAGGCAAACCAAGAACAAAATCCATAGAGATATCTTCCCATGGTACACGAGGAATAGGTAGAGGAGTGTATAAACCATGAGGGTTCAAGCGTGACTTAGCTTTGTGGCTGGTTTCGCAGCGAAGAACATGCCTCTCCACATCTCGCCTCATCTTAGGCCAAAAGAAGTGATCAGCGAGTACTTGCTCTGTTTTTTTGGCACCAAAGTGGCCCATAGGTCCACCTGCATGAGCTTCCTGCACAAGCAAAATACGAACAGAACAATCTGGAATGCAGAGTTTATTGGCTCGAAACAAAAACCCATCATGCAAATGAAATTTTTTCCATCCCTTACCATCACAACACTTGGAATATAGCTCAGCAAAATATGAATCATTAGCATATAATTCTTTTATACTTTTCAAACCAAGAATTTTAGCATCAAGTTGTGAAAGCAAAGTATGACGTCGAGACAAAGCATCAGCTACAACGTTATCCTTTCCTTTCTTGTATTTAACAATGTAAGGAAAAGACTCAATGAATTCACTCCATATTGCATGTCTTCGGTTCAGTTTTAGTTGGCCTTTAAGATGTTTCAAAGATTCATGGTCGGAATGTATCACAAATTCTTTAGAAAAAAAGGTAGTGTTGCCAAGTTTCCAAACTCCGTACAAGAGCATATAATTCTTTATTATAAATAGAATAGTTTAAAGTTGGACCACTTAGCTTTTCACTAAAGTATGCAATAGGCCTTCCTTCCTGCATGAGCACGCCATCAATCCCTATACCACTTGCATCACATTCAATTTCAAAGGTCTTACCAAAATTTGGAAGTGCAAGCAGTGGGGCTGTGATCAATTTCTTTTTTAACTCTTCAAATGCCTTATCTTGTGCTTCTCCCCAGTGGAATGGTACCTCCTTCTTAGTCAACTCGTTGATTGGGGCAGCAATAGAACCGAAATCTTTCACAAACCGACGATAGAAGCCGGCAAGTCCTAGGAAGCTTCGTACTTGGCTCACATTTTGTGGAGGCTGCCATTCTCGAACAGCTTTGATCTTTTCTTCATCCACCTCCACGCCTTGAGCTGAAACAACAAAACCGAGAAAGACAACTTTATCGGTGCAAAAGGTGCACTTGGCAAGATTAGCATACAAGCATTCCTTCCTCAAAACAGCAAGCACACATTTAACATGTTTAATATGTTCATCAAGAGACTTGCTGTAAATCAAGATATCATCAAAGTAGACTACAATAAACTGTCCAATGAAGGTCCTAAGCACATGATTCATTAATCTCATGAAGGTGCTAGGTGCATTAGTCAAGCCAAAAGGCATCACCAACTATTCGTACAGCCCAAACTTAGTTTTGAAGGCTGTTTTCCATTCATCCCCTTCTCTCATGCGAATTTGGTGATAGCCACTTCTCAAATCAATTTTTGTGGAAATGATAGCACCACTAAGCTCGTCAAGCATGTCATCAAGTCGAGGTATAGGATGCCTATACCTTATGGTTATGTTATTAATGGCTCGGCAATCAATACACATTTTCCATAAACCATCTTTCTTTGGAACTAAAAGAACAGGAACAGTACAAGGTGAGAGACTTTCCTTTACATAACCTTTGTCGATGAGCTCTTGTACTTGGCGCTGAATTTCTTTTGTCTCCTCTAGGTTTGCCCGGTATGGTGCACGGTTAGGAAGTGGAGCACCAGGAACAAGATCGATTTGATGCTCTATTCCTCTCTGTGGTGGCAACCCTGGTGGTACTTCCTTCGGAAACACGTCTTTATATTCCTGTAACACATCAAAAACATCACTGGGCAAAGTACATGGTAAGTCGTTAGTTGAAAGAAAATTGTCTTTGTACAGGAGTACAAAGAACATGGCATTGGGTTCACTCAATTCTTTTAAATCCCTTTTCCTAGCCATCATAACTAAACCCTCTTTTCCCATTGGCTTGGTTCTTTGCAGCTGTGGAGTTGTATTTGGCTTTGGAAACTCTCCCTCACTATGTTTGTGGGCCACTCACAATTGTTTCTCACTCTCTCGCTGTTTTCTTTTCAGATCATCCTTTAAAATATCCTCCGGGGACAAAGGAAGCAAAGTGACTCACTCACCCTTGTACATGAGAACAACCTTGTTGGAACGACCACATATCTGAACATCGCGGTCATACAACCAAGGTCTTCCCAACAGCAGCTGGCATGCTTGCATTGGTACCACATCACACTCCTCTTGATCATGGTACCTTCCAATAGAAAAAGGAACCGTCACAATGTTGGTCACACGCAGCGCACCACAATCATTTAACCATTGCATTTTGTATGGAGAAGGATGGCGCCGCTGTTTTAAGCCCATTCTCTCAACCAATTCTTGACTTGCAATGTTATTGCAGCTGCCATTATCAATAATGATCCTGCATAATTTGTCCTGGATCATGCCTCGTGTGTGAAAAAGATTGTGTCGCTGTCCATTCTCTTCTTTCGCTGCAGTAACACTAAGCACCCGAAGGGAAATAAAGCAATTATTATCACCTTCATCGGGTTGAATCACATTCTCATCACTTTCAAGTTCTTCATCATATCTTGGACCATCTTTCTTGGAATCACTTTCAGATTCCCATTTACCATGCTCAATCACAATCATAGTCCTCCTACTTGGACATTGTGCAGCAACATGCCCACGACCATGGCACTTGTGGCATACAATTTCTCGGCTTCGTGTAGATGAAGTAGCAGCTGAAACAACGGTTGGGGCTGCTGTACTTGCAGCAGGCCGCTGTGGGTTTGCAGGCGATGATGCTGTAGAAACCGCCATCTTCGAAGGAGCAATGGGTGGAGAGGACCTAGCTGCAGCACCTTGGAACCGAACCCCACCAAAAGAATTACCGGGCTGCTGCTTGCGCCATGGGGCTGCAATGGAATGACTTGCATTAGATCTTCCACGTGTCTCTTGCTGAATTTTTCTTTCAGTGCGCATAGCTTGATCAACAAGGTCTTGCAAAGTATGATACGGAAACATCTCAACAAAACCAGAAATTTCTTCATTGAGACCACTCAAAAATCTTGCCATTTTTGACTCGTCATCCTCTCTAATTCCAGCCCGCATTAATAGCAACACCATCTCCTTATAATACTCATCAACTGATCTTTTCCCTTGCTTCAACATTTGCAACCTATTGCGAAGGTCACGCTGATAGCTTGATGGTACAAATCATCTCCTCATCACTCTCTTCATCTCATCCCAAGTATTGATATGATCACGTCCCAGCACAAGTTGATTCTCTTATATTTGATTCCACCAAGTGAGAGCATAACCAGAGAACTCAACTGAGGCAAGATTCACACACCTTTGATCCGAAAGATCATGTATTCTAAAAATTTGATCACACTGCTCAGCCCACTCAAGATATGCATCTGCATCTTCCTTTCCAGTAAACTTTGGGATGCTCAACTTGACACGAGCCATGCTGTCCGGATCACCGCTATGATGCCGACCACGATGATGCTCCCTATCTTCATTATCAGCATGCCGGCGATGATCTCGACGCCGCCCAAACAGCCCATTATTTGCAAAAGGATTTTCATCATCATCAAATCTTTCTTCATGGTCAAAGTCATCAAATTCTTCATCTTCAAAACGCACACGGTGGTCACGACCACACCCGTGAGCTCGTCCTCCATTCTAGCCATAATGACCAGCTCGCCTACCACCACCACGATCATCTCTGAAGCGGTCATGGAAGTTATGTCCTGCATCAGAATTTTCACCACCGGACTCATCATATCGATGTCGAGGAGCCCTTCTTCCATCTACAGGTATGCGTTCATTGAACATCCTCTCCATTGCCTCCACTAGAGAATGTTGTAGTTCACGGAACTCAGCCCGTGAAACTAGTGGTTCCTCTTCTCCATGACGCCCACCATGAATACTCGAAGTAGATCCTGCAATGTTAGCACTTATGCAAGAAAAGTGGAATAGGTAAAATTTGTGGAATCACACAATCTCACCTCTTACTTACCAATGTTCTTACTCGTTCTCAAGGACAGTGAGTGTGCTAAAGTGGCAGAACCGCAGCTGTGATTAAACGATCAAAAGGATTACAAGACGAGAGGTCCGGTTTCAGTGTTTTTTTTGTGTGGAGCTATAGGTGGCTATTCAAGGAAGGCTACTGTACTGTAACAAAGTGTCATTAACCATTCAAACAAGATGTAAATGTTGCTGTCTAGTGCACTACAATCTTGAAATTTCAGATATGAAACTTGGAGTTACACAATTCGCAACACAACCCCTTTCACTTCTCTTCTCTTCTCTTTTTCTTTTCTCTTTTTTTTAACTCTTTCTTTCACTTTATTTTTTTTTCCAGCAAACACAAGATAACATATGAGGGGTGCAGAAAAAAAAATTAAACAAGAGTATGGCGGAAGAACAATGATGATGAGTAGCAACAAGATGAACGAAATGAACACTATGTAACAGTACCACGAAATGGCTATAGGATTTTCTTTGTGGCTTTTTAGTGGGCTGTAGGACACGAACAAAACACAAATATATGTGATGGATGAAAACAGTAACTTATGGTAAACAAAAGGATATATAGATAAGTGGATGATAACAAAACCTACTGTGACAACGATAGCTCTGATTACCACATGAAAGGTTCCGATATGAATCGGTAAGGAACTGGCCCGATCTTCACGACAGTAGGTTTATGAACAAAGGATAACTTGCTGTAGAACAGCGGGTAACTAGCTTTATACCTGTCAAGGTTGGATGCGACCAAGCGACGGGGAGAGAGACACCGAAACCTTGAGGACTTCGACTCGATCTCTGAACGATCGCAGAACCACAACCGGGACTAATCCACACAAAACGGCGCAGCCTAACTGGAAGCCGTTGAGCACGAAGTAGGGGACCTCAGAGAGATCTCTCACAAGCCCAAAAAGAACTCGCAAGAACAAAGGTGTGTAAGACACTCAGCAACTTGGGTGCAATATCATATCATGTTATCAAAATGATCAAAGGTGTTTTTCTAGTAGCATAGAGGTGATATTTATACTAGAAACAACCCTCCCAATGGGTATGAACTGAAAACACCACGTTTGAAGGTGGAAGCCCAACTGGTGGAAGCATTCACAAAGCTGTCTTCAATTCTCGCGCGTCTTTTGGCCTTCTGTGCAGTCTTCAGTAAACTGGTCATTACTCTCTGCTCGAAAGTTCAAATGATGCACCGTTTGTTGCGTTGGAAAGTGAACTTGATAGGCTTTCCAACAAGTGCTGATTCAGCTTCATAGCTTTTGGGAATCGAAAGTTATGACTGTTTCTTTCAGACTGTTCTGCGGGAATGATCTGGCTCGAGTGAGGTCCTGATCGGCAGTCATCTCCTTGTGTGTTCTTGCCATCTTCCTTCGTAAATCTGAGCAATGTCAACATGCACGACTTAGGTAGTATATAAGTCTCATTAATATTTAAATAAACTTCACAAAGCAGCGTGTTCACCTCTTCTTGTAGTTTCTTTGCTTGACTACATGTAATTGGTCCTTGATTTGTATTCTTGATGTTGGATGGTGACTTGTTGCTACTTGAGGAGTATGCATGGCTTGGATGTCCTTATCATTTTTGGTCAGATCAGAAGAGTCAATGATGATCTCTCTGGAGTCGTTGGTGGGTTCGAATGATGTCAAGGTCGGGGATTTGGACTGGTGGATACCGTCCGACCCCGTAGTTTTGTGGAACTCCGCCAGTTCAGCCGACCCGACGAGGGCCATGGCCAACTCCCAGCTCTCTTGCTCGCAGCCAGCGCGTGCTGGAAGCATGATGCGATGGTGATGACATCGTTGGGGCCGGGCATCTTCAAGTTGAGGTAGACGTAGTTAGGGACGGCCATAAATTTGGCGTAGCACGGTCGCTCGAGGATGGCGTGATATGTACCTATGAAATCGACTACCTCGAAGGTGAGCTTCTCCATCCTAAAGTTGTTCCGATCACCTTCGGTGATCGGGAGGTCAATCTGCCCAAGAGGTACCGCTTGGTCCCCTGGGATGACTACATGGAAAGGCGCTGCTTGGATGGATATCCAACCTTGAGAGGTTCATGACGTTGAAGGTGTCGATGTAGAGAATGTTGAGAACGCTGCCTCCATCTATGAAGACCTTGGTGAGCCTGGTGGTGCCGACGATGGGTTGAGCACGAGTGGCAAACGCCCGAGTTGAGGTATGCTTTCAGGCTGGTCGGACCGGTCGAAGTGATTGGTAATTCCGACCACTTGAGGTAGGTCGAGATGGCAGGGTTGGTGATGTTACTTCTCTCTAGGTAAGCTTGTGACGGCAATGGGACTCGTAAGCCTCCGACCTGCTGAAGATCATGAGGCAGCCTTTAGGCTCGGAAAAAGGAGGGACTTTGTTGCCTTCGTCATCTTTGGCTGGAGGGTCGGGTCGGCGTGGCTGCGGCTGAGGCCAGAGGTCACCCTTCAGAAACTGCTTCATGCGGCGGCAATCCCTGTAGAGGCGCTTGACTGGGGTTGCGTGATTTAGGCAAGGCTTGTCGAGGAGCTTCTCGAAGTAGTCGTTATGATCACGCGTTAGAGGTCGGAGAGGTCAGCTGACGGCACCAACGAACTCATCATGGCGCTGCTTGCTCTTCTTGGGCCTCTTACTGTTTGACCCACCTCCCGACCGGTTGTCATGGCAGTCGGAGCGGCACTCGGTCTTGGCCTTCTCTTTGCCCTTATCTCAGTCTTTGTCGAAGTTGGCTTGAACAGCTTCCTCTCCCGTGGTGAAGGTGGTGGCGATATCGAGGAGATCGCTGGCTATACGAGGGTTTTTACACTTCAGCTTGCGGATGAGTGCCTTGGAAGTAGTTCCGCAAGTGAAGGCATTGATGGCGTCGGCATTGCTCATGTCGTGTAGCTCGTTGCGTTTCGGGGAGAAGTGCTGGATGTAGTTGTTGAGGTCCCAAGAGTTGCCTAGACGGGTGTAGGTCCTCTGTAAGTTGTCAACAAAAGTTGCCTGGACGGGTGTAGGTCCTCTGTAAGTTGTCGACGAAGATACGTCGGAGGTCGGACCAGTCACGGATGCAACCGGTCGGCAGATACTTGAGCCACCCTCTGGCAGAGTCAGCCAAGAAAAGCGGCAGATATTGTATGGTGAACAGGTCATCCGCCCCTCTTGCTCGACAGGCGAGGCGATAATCTTCAAGCCAGTGAGTCGGGTTGGACTCACCAGCATACTTGAAGATGTTGGTCGGCACGAGGAAACGAGGTGGAAACCTTGCTCGGTGAATGTCAGGGCTGGGGCTCCGGGACAAGTCTCGGCTAGAACTCGGGAGTTTGCTCTTGGCGTGACTCGGCGTGGTTGTCACTCTTGACCAGTTGCCTGGCGTGGATGGTGGTCGCGCATCGCGGTAGAGCGTGAAGAAACAAGAGGCGGCACTATCAATGGACAACTTCGGAGCCGGCGGCACAAGGAGCAGGCTCTGGTGGCATTGGGGAGCGACAGGGGGCTTCGGTGGCGGCGGCAATGGGCGGCTAGGATTTTTTATTCCTTCCATCCGACAGTAGTCGAGTGAATTCCTGACGTGGAAAGGCACCACCACGATAAATCGTGCGGATTTGGCCCCATTTACTATGGATTATGATTTTCTAAAAATTAGCTTATATTTTGGATTATTTATGAAAGTCACTTATCTAGCTTATCCGTATAATATGTTTCTTATATTAAAACTGCTTCACAAAACAGCTTATTTGGTATGGATTAATTAATAAAAAGGAATTATTTACAACATATGGATGCTAGAATAAAATGTAAAAGTGATTATAAATTACTATAAATATAATTATTATGTTTTAAGTATTTAGTAGAGATTATAACATAAGTTGCTATAATCAGTAGCAAAAACAATCCTATAATCTCTACCAAATAGGTCTTAGAAACAACAAAGAGGCGACACTGTTGATGGAGAACTTCAACGGCGGCGACTCCAGTGGTAGGGGTGAATGGTGGGGGCCTCGGCGACAGTGGCGGCTACGAGCGCGTCGGCTGCGGCAATGGGCGGACAAGAATTTTTTGCTTCCTTCCATCTAACGATTCCAAGTGAATTGCTGACGTGGGAAGACACAAGCGTGATAAATCACGATTTATTTAGTAAAGATATGGTGTTATTGTACTGCCTTTTCTTGCGCAAGAAAAGAAAAGCGTAATGTTTATTCTTACATTCTTTTGTACATATTTAAACTATTTCTTTTGAAAAAGAAGAATGATCAAAGATAATTTTAAAAGTCAACAGCAGTAAAAATTAAAGAACGCAAGGAGTGCTGGTCACCTTCACTATGGCATGTCATAAAAAAACATTAGTAGCTAGAGCCTCCATAGTGAAGACATTATCCCAAGGGTCACGCGGGTCACTGTGCATCTATTGTCTCCGGCTCAGGTAGATAAAGACAATATTGTTACTGGCACGAGCTAAAATGAAACAGTTAATTCATCTATTATTATTTTGACCTTTATTTGTGAAAAAAAAAGGATGACTTCTCCTTTCGATCATCCATCCCTTACAAAGGGGCAACATCTCAACATGCGTACAAAAAACGAAACATTGAGAAACCAAAAGACATAAACGATGCGTGTGTTGTTGGGGTTGTGTCTACTCACTTCTGATATTGAGCCTACCAGAAATCACAAACATATGAGATTATTGATAACTTGGACAGGATCAAGTTCTATGGCTGGGTGGCAGATACTCGCTCTGGGCACAAAACCCAAGCCCAAATCTCAAACCTGAAAAAACTCGAACCCGAACCCAAAAAACCCGAAATCTGAAACCCGAATAAAATTTTCGATAGTAAATAAAAAAACCTGAATTAATTTCGGCATTATCGGGTTTGTACCTCCGGTACCCAAACTACCCGAAGTACCTGAATAATTAGAAAATGAGCCTTTTTAACCTACTATAACTCTTTATTATTGATAAAATTCTAGATCTAGTCATTCACACCCTAAATCAACTAAGCTATCTCACAAATAACAATAAAAACCATACAAATCTTTATCTAACATAAGGTGACCCACTCCGATCTATGATAATACGGTGTCAGGTGACATAAAATTATAACTATAATTTAATGTGACAGTATAAATTCGGGTAACTTGGATTTACCCCAACCCGAACCTGAAATATCAGGTACCCAAATTATTGGATTTAATGTTATCTCGAGTGAAATTCGGGTATCATTTTTGAAAACCCAAAATTTTAAAAACCCAAATTATCCGACCCAAAAATTCGGGTAAACCCGAACGCCCAGAGTGAGCAGATACCATATGGGAAGAAGATGAAACCATCAGGTTCACAGTAATCCAACCCTGATGTTAGGATCTTTGATCCTCCGGCGGCTGCGTAGATTGTAAGGATGAGAGAGAGGTTGGCCCCGTGGTGCTCACGACACCCAAAGGGCAGGAGGCGCAGGGGGAAGCACCACAACAGATTTTTTCTGTTGTATTGCTTGCTTTCTTCCCCCTGTTGGGGGGTAGTTACAGTTTTCTAAACAACCAACTAAAGATCTGATCATAACAGATCTGTCTCTTAATACTACCTAACTTAACTTTAGATCTATTCTTATGGTGACCTAACAAACTATGGCAGCTAGAGGCCGCTTATCTCCTAATAGCCGACGGTGGACATAATATCTCTCCCCACCTCGACAAATAACTCGTCCTCGAGCTGAATACTCAGGTAATTGAAAGCTTCATCATTCTGGAGCTGTGGGTAGGGGTCGAGGCTGATGACCATCGGTACGGATGGTGTCCTGGGCAGTCACCGTAGCCGTGGATCCCTCATCCTCCTCAAGCTTCTTGAAGGCGCTCTCGATCATAAAGTGCCCGAGGTGGCCACCAAGGGCAAGGACGAGCAAGTTGAGGCGCTTGACGTTGGCAACATCAACATCGGGGAGGTTGCGAAAGGCATTGACTATTTTGGATCCTTTCGGGCCATAGACGATGAGCGGATCCTTGTGGTTGATGTAGCGGCGGCCGGTACCTGTCGAGGTTTGATGGCCGACGCGGCGGAAGATGGTGTAGAGATGATGCTTATTGCACGACAGCAGCTTCTGGATGACCCTGGTCCAGTCGGGGCAGATTGGTGCTCAAAAGACACCAGGCAGGGGCAGGCCGACCGAGTCTGTGGCCATGTCGCCCTTCAGGGCCTTGACGGGGATGAGGGGGCAGCTAGCGGCAACCATGGTGGCAGCGGAGGCGACTGCTGCTAGGGTTTTGGGGTGGCATGGCGCCCTCGGCGGCGGCAGCCCCGTCGTGTCGTAGCCCTGCATCTCATAGAAAAACACCGGTGGAAGGGTGACAGCGGGCGATGGTGGCGGCTTCTGCTATTTTTCCAATTTGGAGAGGCGAACGGGGATACCAGCGACGGCGCGAATCAGGTCGGCGACCATCTTGGCCAAGGCGTCAACTGTGACGTACATGGGTGTGGTCGGCGCCGAGGGCGGGGTCGACGCTGTCGTGGTGGAGAACGGCAGCAGTGTGGTGGTGGGAGAAGGGCGTGGTATCGCTGATACCAAATTGTTAGGATCGTTGACCCTCCGACATAGATTGTAGGGATGAGAGAGAGTTAGCGTCGTGGTGCTCACACGCTCAAAGCACAGGAGGCGCAGAGGAAGCCCCACAACAGATTTTTCTGTTGTATTGCTTGCTTTCCTCCCCTGTTGGGGTATTTATAGTTTCCTAAACAATCAACTAAAGATCTAATCATAAAATATCTATCTCTAAATACTATCTAACTTAACTTCAGATCCTATTCTTATGGTGACCTAACAAACTATAGCAGCTAAAGGTTGCTTATCTCTTAATAGCCGGCGGTGGATATAACACCTGATCACAGGATCACATCATCCAAAGATAGGCAGGGCCCATCCCTCGATCTCTCCCTACCACATCCTGATGGCAACCAAGAAACTTGTATTCAGCGTCTAAAGTCTGCTTACCACCTAGCTTCCACGTGGGGGAGGCTCACGTATTTATACATAGCACCCCTCTTACGTTTTCAATCTCACTTCGTGTAAAAGGGTCAACCTGAAGGTGCTATGGTTGGAATAGTGAGGTTATAAGCTGGCCCTTATGCCCCTAAATAACAAAGATCGAACAAATCCCACCACCACTTCACTTTTGGACCATTAAAGCCATAAACCACAACTACACAGGCTTCTAACGGGATGAGGTATTACAGTAGCGGGGAACTGAATAATGCGAGAGAGGAAAGTCGCATAGCCAACGTGCGACAATTGCCAAGTTCGAACGTCCAGCGCATGATTTGCGCTTTATCGCATATCCGTCATGCGACAACTCTGGCTGCTCCGTGAAGCGGTGGGTCCCACTATTTCGAATATCCAGCATGCGACAACAGCAAAGTCGAATGTTCAATATGCGACTTTGCTAAATTTGTATATCTAGCGTTCGATTATTCTTATTTCTTATTTCCATCATGTGAGTAACCTTATTTTGCACATCCAGCATATGAATGAGCAATTTTTTTTGTCATTTTCTAATATCGAGTATTATTTCTGTAAATAACTAATACAACAGTATAATTAAAAATCCAATAAAAGATAATAAACAGGAAGAGATTTTTTATCAACACAATCATTTGGACTAATCACATTCAAGTATGACGTTTCATAAATAATAAAAAACATCAGCACCTAGAGTCTGCATAATGGCACGATTTCATAAATTATCCCAAGGGTCATGCGGGTCAGTCTGCATTTCTGTTGTTTCCAGCACAATAGATCAAGACAATGTTGCTCACCCGAGCTGAAATGAAACAGTAAATTCCATTATTCTTATTTTGACCTGTATTTGTGAACAAAAAAAGGATGGCGTCTCCATTGGATGATCCATCTGTTACAAAGGGGCAACACCTCGACATACATACAAGGAACAAAAGAGGGAGGAACGAAAAGGACAGGGAATAAGATATTTGTCTCTGTGTGTGTATTGGGGGTTTGGATCGACTCATTTCTGATATTGGAGCCTACCACAAATCACAAACAGATGAGATTATTGACAACTTGGACACATGATCAAGTTCTATGGTTTGGCGGCAGATATGATATCGGAAGAGGATGAGTCATCAGGTTGACGGTAATCCAACCCTGATCTCAAGATCACATCATCACCCTCTCTGCCTCTACCACATCCTGATGACAAACCAAGAAGCTTGTATGATTGGCATGGGAATCATTAGGTGGAGATTGCACATTAATTTGTGTATGTACACTGTGTTGGTTGGTGTTTTAGGGTCCTTAGCCGTGTAGTATTGAGGATGTGGGTGAGGAAGACAAGGTCATGAGCAAAAAGGCAGCCTCCTCAACTCCCATTAGAATCCTCCTCTTTTGCACCACCTCCAGATTGTTACTGCTACTACTGCAGCTGTTGTTGCTGCTTTCCATTGCCTCAGTTCTTTCCTTTTCCTCAGTTTTTATCTCCCATGCATGTTGTTGATGTGCCTGTTTATGGTCTAGGCCGAGTTCTTGCCTTCTCTTCTTCCGGTATCTTATGCCGCGAGCATTGCATAGTGACTGCAATAGAATTGAAAGAGTTAAAAAGAGAAGAAAGAAGTTTGGGTAATCAGGTCGTCTTATCCTCTAAAGCACTGCCTTTAATTTGTTTTGATGTGCAATACGGTCAATCAGTAGAACACATTGGCAAAAAGGCGAAGCATAGAATTGCAAAATAATCAAGTGGGTCAGTCAAAAGTGGATAAAGTATCTTTCTTCATGCACACACACAATTGGCTCAGTGGTTAGCACTGCTGCAAGGAACAGCCTAACCAGCAAGTTGCAATCCAATTGACTAGAGAGAGGTGTCAACAAGACAGGCCGTGGCATTAGGCCAAAACGGAAACCACAAGTCATCATACAGCTTCCCAAACACAAGAAAACCATAGTAACGACAGATGGAAATGAAGATTTCAGAATCCAAAATAAATACTTTCATGTTTAATCGTAAATCTCCGCATTATGAAAATTGTGAAAAAAGAAACGATATCATGAATATGTCTTGTACCAATTAAAAGACCTTTGTCATGTATGAGTAATATATTAGTGTCAGCTCGCAAGTCCAATGCAAGCGTATAACTGTAGCACCAAGCGCAAACTTCAGAAAACTCAAGAAGCCACATGGTTGTTTCTGTGGTGTGATCTTATATGGCACCATATTGTGTATGGAACTCAAACACTGAAGGCCTGGGGCACACCGGTTTGATATGTTGAATGCATCTCGATCATTAGCTGTCTTCGATTAAAACGTGATGCTAAAAGGGCACGCCGGTTTTGACTCAGTAAAGGTGATCTCGTCTGGATTTTATCGTGCTATTTTTAGACTGAACTTTTCTTGAATAAGGCCTCGTTTTTGGTATAGATTCTTAAAAAATAGCTTCTTAGCAAAAAATAGCTTATCAAAAAAGCTTCTTTAAAAAAATAAATTCTCTACAAAAAGCACTTTTCAAATCATTTGACAAAACGGTTTTTATTGTGATTCCATTGTATAAAAGAATAGAGAATCCGAGAATCCACAAGAAACAACATTTTTAGTGCTTTTGGCTCTAATACAAATTGGAGAAGTGCTTCTTGAAGAGGAAAAGATAGATACACTTCTTCTAAAACCATTTGATGGAGTTCTTACAGAATGCAGAGCAGAATCACTTTTAGAATTCATACCAAACAAGCCCTAAGACATATCTACCAAGATACTGATCCTATCGGTTAGATCGCAATCATAAACCAAGCATTCCTAGTTCAAAAAACAAATTGCAGATTAAGCAGAATCATGTCAAAAACTCAATAACTACTTGTAGCACGCAATTCAGAAAGTTAAAGTGTCCCCAATCTGCTCGATCCTTATTCTGATTTTATTGAACAGTTGCAAAATAGCGCGATCGATAAGAACAGGGAGGCCGATGGTGAACTCACCCTGGGTCCCGTCGGCCCGCCCCGCCACATGGGCGTCGTGGTGGCGCGGCATTCCACTCAGCTCCTCCTCCCTTCCTCCGGCAGCCTAATCACGGTAATCTGCAAGACCAGAACCCAGGTCAGCCAGAGATTGCAGAACATGGGACCAAAGAAACACGTAGCATTAGTGAAAAAAAGATAAGATTAGGACGCACCTTGTGATCGGCGGAGGCCATCGGCGCCTACTGCGACAGATGATCGCCGGCTCCCGATCGGCGGCCGGACAACGTATTCTTTGTTCGGCCTGTAGGCTGCTCTGTTTCTTGAAGCGTGTAGTAGAGAGTAGTTGCGGGGAAGACGAGGGGTTGAGACGAACGAAAGAATGAATTCTAGCTTAGGTGGTGTGGTCGGAGAGGAGCGCTTGCCTGCGGATGTATTACGCAGGGATGACACAGAAACGGCGTGGGGGAGAGAAGGTGACGTGGCGTCTGCGATTGCCTACGGAAAGATTTTTGCGAGTGGGCAAATCCGGATTTTGATCTGCAACTGCAAGTAGGATTGCCTGAACACGTCTGGAAATTACGGTAGATTTTCCATGGCAGTTTCCAGTTATTTCAAACACAAACGCGGGTCATCAATTTTTGCATTGCGTTGGGTTTGAAGAAACTTAGCGATGTTTAGGAAATAATCCCTCTGTTCCTTTTTATAGGTTGTTTTGAGTTCGGTTACAGGAAGTAAAAAAATAGAAAAGATGATATGTTCTTGAAAATAAAGAGAAGAAAGATAGAGTAAAGATGTACTGAGAAAAAAATTTATCTTTAAGTAATAAAAATATCTTAATGGCATAATGCCGTAGCTAAAAAATTGGTGGCCTTCATCAATTTGTTCTTTTTAAATGAAATGAACATAGAGCTTTACCTAGTGGAGGCTGGTGCACTGAACACGTGGAGTAATATATCTACTCCAGAGTGGATTTTTCAGTTTGGTTTTCTTGGGCTTCTGACTTTAGTGGCACAGTTGGTGGCTCTTAAGAATTTGGACGCCAAACAACTTTTGAATCATCACAGGATTAGGTAAGGTGCCAAGGATAAGGTCCTGGTGTCCTCATGTCAGTAAGCCATACATCTAAGCTACCTCAGTTTTGAATTTGCTTGCGTACGTCCAAAAGATATCTAGATCTCTTATTTGCAAATTTCCTTTCACTTGGCTCCAGCCCTACAAACAAAGCCATTGCAAAAATTATGTCAATCCCATATATGTCCTGATGTCTCAATGACAAGGGGTGCCCATTTTGCACATACTGGACTCACAAAATAGCTAATGTCAGGTAAGAAACTATTTTCGAAATACAAGCTTTCCCTGCATCTTCGAAATACAAGCTTTCCCTGCATCGAGAAAGTAGTGTTTCCATATAATCTTTAAGATAAGATACAAATTTAATGGACGTCAGCAATAAAATAACGTTCTACTTTTTATGATGATAAAGTGTATAAAGGATCCAATTTGCTGAAATTACAGGTCAAGAGCTCAAATAAGAACTGAGCACGTAAAGAGGACAATGGGCCTTCATTCCCTTCTTTTTGCTAATAGCTTACGAAACGAGGTTAGTAATTTGAAGTGCAAGACCAAACCGAGCAGTAGTCCACGGACATGGATGCGCTAAAGACGACGTCACGGACTACAGGTCATCACCGAAAGCTCGGGGCTCACGCTCTCCCGATTTGTTTGGTTTCATATAGGAAAAGGACGGAGATCATAATCCCATTTTACTATGGAAAGATACTGGCCTAATTTTCTATTGTTGTGGTGGTTTAATGCTGCAGTTAAATGGTTTCACTTTCTTGGACCTTGTTTGAAAAAAAAGGATGTCTTAGGCATTACTAACATCCCGACAATCCATGAAAATTTATTTGGAGCTATCAAGTTTATTCGAGTGGCGAGAAACTTACAAATTAATAAGCGCACAAGATATTATATATTGCTGCACTATTAAGCGAAGCTTGCAATTAGTTTATGCAGCCAGCATAATAGTTTCATGTGTCTGTGAAAAATGTAAGAATCAGATTCTTTTTTCAATTTGCACCTGCAGAGTCGAAGTTTCAGCCAACCCAACAGCTATTTTCTCATTCGTCCACGCCAAACACGAGACCTGTATGCATCAGCTGGTCCACTTGGACATGTTTCTTCCTCACTGTGATCAACAAATACTCCGCCACTTGGACATTATTCTGAATACGGAAAATTTCTTGAATTATTTTTGTAGGAACTGAATCAGAACCAGCGAAATCTTGTGTAATGTTCTAAACCAGTGAAATTTCCTATAGAAGGTGTCGGTATTCTGATCATCGGCATAGTAAAATTTACGTATTTAGAGAGTGATTCGGTGCGCTCTTCTTGCCGAGATGATCTAATCTACGAAAGACTCAAGGTTTAACTTAATTCAAGCCATCACAGAGGTGTAATACCCTACGTTCAGAGAGAGAGAGGATCATATAATCTCAAAATAAGGTTACAATGGCGGAAGAGTACTTGCTCGAGCAAAAACTCTAGCACGCGTATGTGGTGTGTGAATATGATGACTTGGACTATATGAACCTGTCGTCTAAGGTCCCTGGTGCCCCCTTTATATAGGAGTCGGACCAAGGTTACAAGGCTTGACATCTACGAAACCGAGCGGCTCCCTGACGGGTGGGGCTGCAGTCTTTTGCGAAGTTGATTCTCTGACGTCCTCTAGCGCCGGAGCAGCTTGTCGGTGTCCTTCAATCTTCCTCTGCCCAATGTTAGAGGACAAAGGTTACTTTACCGTTTACTTTACCGCCCGTTGACCTGCTTTTCCCTTCTACTGGTTTGCTTTACCTCCCGCGGAGTTGCTTTACTCACTGCTGTATAATTTCAAGAATCTCTGCGCTCGTCAGGAGCTGGCCGGCCCTAGGGTTCGACGCGTAAGGCGGTTCCCGTCCATTGTCCGGACAGGTCCCATCATCAGTCAGCCCCGACCCACGGACGGTGGGGCCAACTCTTCGAGTAACCCCGACCCTTAGGGGGTCGAGCTAGTTTTTCGGGCCTTTGTGCGATGAAGTCTTCAGTGAGTCGTAGTTTCGACCCATGGGCCGCGGTCTTTCACTGGGCTTTCGTATCAACCCTGTGCCCTTAGGTACCTAGGGCACATGATCCCAACAGTAGCCCCCCGAGCCCTGCGCCGTTTGCAATCCCCGTTGAGGCGGCGCTGGGCTGATTCTTGATGATCTTCGATGGTTGATCCTACGAGGGCGCGCGAGCACGCCCGTAGGGCGTAGCCCTCCAACCCTCGGGCGATCCAAAGGGTCGGTCAAGGGTTTAAACTTCGCCTGGTTATCGGTCTTCAGTCGTTGATCCTATAGGTGCGCGCGAGCGCACCTGCAGGGCGTAGCCCACGAGCGATTCGAAGGGTCGGTCGGGGGTTTAAACTTTGTTCTTCGGGCATAGGATCCTGCGGTGCGCGTGAGCGCGTCCGTAGGGCGTAGCCCTCGAGCCCTCGAGCGATCCAAAGGGTCGATCGGGGGTTTAGTCTTCGAGACGGATCTTCCCGACCATTGACGATGGTCGAGACCAATTTTCGTTATTGGTCAGATTTTGAGATGGATGCCTAGATTTAACCGGTCGGACCAACCGTATCTCATGATCAGCATCGCGCCTAGGCGAAACCAGAAATGGTCGAATTCCATGATCGGTGCTCGGAGTAGGGGTCGGCCTGCGACTCAGTCGGCAACCCATTTCGTCCACGTGGACGGTAGATGTCGTGTCTGGGAAACGTGAACGCCGGACCGATTAGATGGTCGGTGGCATGCATCGATTTGTGTGATTATGTCTCGTGAAGCTGGTGCCCGCCAGTCATTAACTGCTGTGGCAGGCGCGTGCACGTCACATCGGGTGCGACGGAGGCACCGAGGTGCTGCCTAGGCCCACCCGTTAGCAGGTTGGGTGTCGAAGTCGTGGGTGAGCACGGACGCGCGCACCAATGATGACATAGTTACTGCGCTGTCACGTCGTGCATCGGAGATCGTGGGGGCGAGAACCGCTCGCCTCCACGGTGATAAAGAGGGCACCGAGTGGGATTTTGAAATCCCATCCAACCATTGTTTTCATCTTCCTCACGCTCGCCCATTTTTGCTCTCGCAGTCTTCTTCCTCCACACGCTAGATTCTCGCTCGCGCCCGCTTCCACCTTCTTCATCTTCGTGCCCACGCTCGCCGCCATGACGTCCGGATGGAAGAGTTCGAGCATGACCGAGGCAATGCCCTCCCTTCACGAGCGCTCTGGCCAGCTCCAGTCGAAGGTCGCCATCAACTAGCGGGCGGTGGAGGGCGAGGAGGTGCCGGCACCATCAAACAATCAGATCGTCAGCTTCACGCAGTTCCACGAGCGTGGGCTCGCGCTGCCCGCTTCCGCCTTCTTCCACGAGCTTCTCAACTACTACGGCGTCTGCCTCCACCACCTCAACCCTAATGGAGTGCTCCAGGTCGCCACCTTCGTCGCGCTGAGAGGGTTCCTCGACCTCCTGGCTCACTTCAATGCCCTCCCTTCACGAGCGCTCTGGCCAGCGCGCCACGCGCTAGACGGCTGATGTCGCGGTCCGATGCGTCGAGGGCGTCGACATCTGCCTCTGGAACCAGCGCGCCGAAGGGTACATCAAGGTGCCCCTGAGGACGTCATGAAGGGGTGGGAGGATGAGTGGTTCTACCTCGACAACGTCGTCCCCAGGCTGCCGGCGTTCCGCGACGAGCCGCCGGAGATCCTGGACAACTAGAAGGCCCCTCCGTCGGCCGACATAGAGGTTGTATTGAGGCCACTTCTTCGGCCAAATGAAGAGCTTCGGGAGGCTGGGCTGACCGGCGCCGCGGTGGTCGCCATGTTCATGCGGCGTCGAGTGCCGCCTCTTCGTCTCCGGGCCCAGCTCCTTTTCGACTACACCGGCCACAAGATGAAGCCCGCATGGTGGCCGGTCACGAGATGTCGCCGACTGACCTGGAGCACCGAGTCACACGTCTTCTGGAGGGCATCCTTCCTCAGGACCTCACCGGTGGTTCCACGCTTTTCGACAGTGAACAACTGACCCTGCCGGTGAGTTGAGCTTCTCGCGAAACTCTTATTGTCAGATTTTGTCGCGTAGTTGTAGTTGTGGTCGATCGCAGTTGGAGTCGTAGTTTTAACTTGTTGTCGTTGTCGTAGTCGAACATCGCTCCTTCGTCCGTGCGGATGGCGCCCGTCGAACACCGAGGAGGGCCACCGGTCAGGGTCGGGGAAGCAGTGTTGTTCTGTAAACTCTCGGCCCGGTTCCGCAGCCGACTGCAGCGAAGGTGGCCGCCTTGGCGGCACAGGCTATGGGCGAGGGGTCCGAAGCAGCCCTATCTAGAGAGTCGGCTGCCGCGGAGAGCAGCAGGCCAAGGATTCTACCGCCAACTCCTGTAGCTCCCACAGCGGTCGTCACACGACCGATGGGCGCCGTTGTGTTGAGCGACTCCGAGTCCAACGACACGTCGCAGTTGTTCTGTCACCGACGTCCAAGGCCTTCCGATGAGGACCTCGAGTCCCCGGCCAAAATGGTGTGGGTTGATGATCCAAGTGGCATCATCGCCCCTGACCCGGTCGTCTAGCCTTTGACCGCCATGGCCAAGGTGACTGCGGCGGGGGTTTCTCGTTTTGCGGGAGCAGGCGTGACTACAGGCCAGCAGTCGCCGGGACCAGCTCATCGCCTTTCGACCCGTCGGTCGAGAGTGTAAGTCTCTGCACTCAAACTTTTCGTTGAAATGAGTTAATCATTTTGTATTTAGTACTTATCTGTTTGTTTTGGCAGGGCCTCGACGACGCTTGCTACCGCCGCCTCCGCGTCTGCGTCCTCGTCCGGGAGTGAGCTGGTGCTCGACGCTGGGGAGTCTGTCCCGACAGGCTCCACGACGTTATCTCTGTCGGCGCCGGTCCAGGACCCGTCGGCTGACACGCCGGGGTATGGAGAGGCTTTGTCGCCACCTGCGCAAGCACAGGCGCAAGACCCACCAGTAGACGCGCTGGCGGCCGTAGAAGTTGCACCGCCACCAACTCCAGCCACTATCACCGAGGGTCAGGAGGAGATGGTGGCTGAGAGAGAGAGGCTGCCTTCCCCGACGGCAGGCGTCGAGGGAGGCGATGGTGGTGGCTAGGTGGTCGAGGGAGGCAAGCAGGCGCCAATCCTGACCGTCGTCGATGAAGGACAAACAGGGCCAGACTAGGCCCTTGCGGCCGGAGAAGCGATGGACACGGCCCCCGGTTCCGTGTCCGAAGAAGTGAGGGACCTGGCGCTGGAGGTTCCTGGAGAGAGTCGAGAGCCAACTCCGCCCAAGGTCTGCGAGGATCCGAAGGAACCGTCTTTGCCCACTGCCGAGGGGCAAGTGGAGCTAGTGCAGATAGGCGCCGCCGAGGGCTCGAAGGAGCCAGCCCCAGCGATTGAAGGACAAGAGGAGTCGGCGGTGACCGACATCGTCGAGAAGTCCAGAGGGCCGACGATGACCGAAGTTCCCCCGGCTGCCGATGCAGAGGACCCCTGGGGGGAGGGTGAGCAGGTGGCGGCGACGTGGACGGCTACTATGCCGACGGCCGCAGCGGTCGATACATGGCCCTCGGCGTCGAGAGGCTGAGGGGAGGACGACCTTCCTTCCGGGAATCAGGTGGCGCAGGCGATGGACTTCTACGACGATCGGATCTTCGAGATCTGCCGGTTCTTCAATTCCGTTCGTGTCGGCCTTGAGAAAGTTTCTGCCGAAGTGTCCGAGTGCCAGGGGCTCCTCGACGATCCTCACCCGCATCGCTGCCGGATGAGTTGTGGTTTTTTGTGTTTTCGGGCACTAACCTTCTTGCTTGTTGTAGTGCTTATTTTAGTCTTGCCGCAGGAGACCCTTTTCCGTGCGGTGGGCCATCCGATGCACAATCCTTTGCAGGTCCAGGTTGAAGCCTTGCGCCAGGAGCTTGAGCGGGTTAAGGTCAACCGCGATGCCTCGCAGAGGGAGGTCGTCCAACTTTGCGGCCAGCTCGACTCCTCCTGGCAAGCCAGCAAGGTTTCGTTCGAGGAGGCCCAGGAGGCCCAGAGGGAGGTCGCCCAAAAGCGCACGGTGAAGAACAAGGTCTCTGCCGAGCTCACCGATGCCAAGCATCTGGCTACCCGTAAGTGTTTGTTTTTTCATACCAAGAGGGGTCTGCAGTCGAAGAGTCGTTCGTGACTGTTGCTTTGCGCAGGGCTCCAACTGCAGGTGAACCAGCAAACCTCAGAGATTCAGACCCTCCGAGACTTGAAGCGCGGCGCTGAAGGTAAAGCCGAGGCTGCCGAGGGTGCCTACGCTCGAGCTGAGAACTAACGCCAGGCTTTCGAGAGTCGGGATGCCGCGGAGTCGATGCGCCTCGTAGCCGAGGAGAAGGTTGACAGGTTGTCCGCATAACTGTCGGAGCTGAGGCAGTCTGCCGCTGATTCCCTGAGGAGCGCACGGAAGAGACCTCCGAGGAGATGACCGCCCTGCTCCGGCAGCAGCTGGCCGAATCCAAGGCCGAAATTGAAGCGGCCCAGAAGGAACGTGACGGTTAGTATCGTGTACCTTGCTTTGTTGAAGTAGGGTTGTAGGGGTCAGTCCCTAATAGCTTGTTTGTTGCAGCCGCAGTCGGCGGGTTCAGGAAGCTGCGGAGGTAGGTCCGCTCCATGCTCCGGCAAGTCTTCACCGACATCAACGAGAGCACCCTGTCGTCGGAGCATGCGGGCCAAGTGCTGGAGCAGATGCCCAGGCTCATCGCCTCGGTGGTGGTCAGCGCCTTGGAGGACGGCGGCACGCTGGCATTGGCGCAGTCGGCGTCGCACTACCCAGAGATTGATCTAGCGCGCGTTGCTGAGGGTTTCGCAGCAGACGTCTCCGACGAGCGGATTGACGAGTTGATGTCCGACACTCAGCCCTGGGCGTGCCGACTCTGTGAGCCCTTCAGGACGCGCCACTTTCTGAAGGAGCGGTTCAGGCGCCTCCCTCCAAGGCATCAGGCACTGTACAAGTTAGGGTTTTCTGTCGAATTGCCTTTAGAACTGTGTAAAGAATTCTGCAATGTACTCTGCATTGTAAACAAGCAAAGTTTCTGATCCTCCTTGTGTTTATATAAATGTTTCACACTTCACGTTTTTCAAGTTCTGTTGAGCGTTTGGTTGAGCGACAAGGTTGGGTGTAGCTCGTAGGGTCGAGTGTCGGACCCGATACAGCCGTAAAGCATCACCAATCTCGGGTCATCAATCGTTAGCCGCGAGCAAAACTTAAACAACAGCGCTTGCAATTTACTTAGCACGTCCGAGGGTCATCCACGAGCTCAGTGCGGGCCAAGGGGTCAAGCCTCGAGAAAACAAACCGAGGCGCGGGGCCTTAGAGCGAAAAACTGAGGCATGAAGCCTGAGAATGAGAAAACAAGAGGCGGAGGGGTCGAACGTTCCGACCCCTAGGCATGGGACAGTGAGACTAGCCCCCGGGCGGCGAAGGGTGGCCAAATCGGCTGCGCTTCGCCGTCCAAAACAATAAGAAAAATATGAGATGCAAAAAAAAACTTAGCTGATTTTATTATGCATAGAATTAACGCAATTGCTCGATGTTCCAAGCACTCGGTAGCTCCTTGTCGCTCTCTGTCGCCAATTTGTAGGCATCAGACCTTAGAACTCGCTTGATAACATAAGACCCTTACCAGGGAGGCGACAACTTGTGCTGGTTGAGTCTAGTCTGGAACCTTTTGAGTACAAGATCTCCTACGCTGAAGGTCCGAACCTTGATGCGCCGAGTGTGTAGTCGTCGTAGAGTCTGCTGGTACTTGGCCGACCGCAGGATGGCGAAGTCGCGTGCCTCGTCCAGCTAATCCAAGGCGTCCTGCCGCGCCGTCTCCAACCTCTCCTTGTCGTAGGCTCGGACTTTTGGGGTGTTGTAGTTAAGGTCGGTGGGCAACACAGATTCTGCCCCGAAGGTCATGAAGACGGGGGTAAACCCTGTAGTTCTATTGGGAGTCGTTCGCAGACCCCACAACACGGACGGGAGTTTTTGAACCCATCGTCCGGCCGCTTGCTCGACATAGTCGTAGAGTCGAGGCTTGAAGCCCTGAAGCACCATCCCATTAGCGAGTTAGACTTGACCGTTGGTCCTCAGGTGAGCCACGGAGGCGAAGTCGAGCCGAATGTGGTACTCCTCGCAAAATTCATAAAATTTTTGGCCGACAAATTGCTGGCCATTGTCAATGATAATGGAGTTTGAGACCCCGAATCGGCATATGATGCCGTGGAAAAATTCGACCGCTCGGTCGACGCTGATGCAGGGCACCGGTTTGACCTCAATCCACTTGGTGAATTTGTCGACGGCAAGAAGAGGTGGGTGAAGCCCTCGGGCTCTTTCCGAAAAGGTTCGAGGATGTCGAGTCCCCTGACTACAAATGGCTATATGTTCGAGATTGTCTGGAGCTCTTGGGCCGGTAAGTGCGTCTGCCGGACGTAGAATTGGCAACCCTTGCAAGAGCGAACGAGCTGCTCGACGTTGGAGACCGTTGTAGGCCAGTAAAATCCCTAGCGGAAAACTTTCCCGACCAGAGTCCTCGAGGCAGCATGATGACCGCAGAAGCTTAAGTGGATGCCGTCGAGTAGATGTCGACCCTCTGTTTGAGGGATGCAGCATTGAAGGATACCACTGGGACTTCTCTTGTAGAGCTCGTTGTCGGCGATGACGTAGGTTTTGGCTCAGCGCGAGACTCGTCTGGCTTCATTGGTGTCAGTTGGAAGAGTGCCATCTTGAAGAAAAGCGAAGATGTCTTGGGACCAATCGGGGATTATACGCATTACCACTGGCTCTTGGGTCGGGATTTGCTCGTCGACTGCAGCTTCAGCCTTTGGGTCGGCGTCGTCGTCTTTGAGCTTGATGGTCGGCTTGGGGAGGGTTTCGAGGAAGACATCGTCTGGAACCGGATCCCGCCCGAGGCCATCTTGGCGAGAGCGTCGACCGCCTCGTTGTCGCGGCGTAAAACGTGGTGAAGCTCAAGCCCATCGAATTTGTCTTCGAGCTTGCGAACATCTTGGCAGTAGGCCTCCATCTTCGGGTCTCGGCAACTTGACACCTTCATAACTTGGTTGACAATGAGCTCGGGGTCGTCCTTGACATAGAGCCACCGTACACCGAGGGTGATGGCCATTCGAAGGCCATAGAGTAGGGCTTCGTACTCGGCAATATTGTTGGAGGCGCGAAAATAAATCTGTAGCACGTACCAAAATTTGTCGCCCCTTGGAGAGATGAGGACGACGCCAGCCCCTGAGCCCCTCAACATGCAGGAGCCGTCGAAGAACATCATCCAATGTTCAAGGTTAGCGGGTTCGACGGTTCTTGAGCCTCCGTCCGCTCGGCGACGAAGTCGATGAGAGTCTGGGACTTGATGGCTTGACGAGGTACGTAGATAATGGCGTGGCCCATGAGCTCTATTTTCCACGTTGCGATCCGTCCGACCACATACTTGCCGTTGATGATCTCTCTGAATGGGAAACTTGTCACCACCGGGATGAAGTGGCTGTCGAAGTAATGGCGTAACTTGCGGCTGGTAATGAGGATAGCGTAGAGCAGCTTCTCCACCTGAGTGTACTGAGCTTTAGCGTCGGCGAGCACCTCGCTGATGAAGTAGATGAGCCGTTGGACCTTCAGGGCCTGACCTTCCTCTGAACACTCGACGACAAGGACAGTGCTTACGACCTTCGATGTTGCAGAGATGTAGAGGAGCAGTGGCTCACCAGAGGTCAGCGAAGTCAGGATCGACGGTGTCGATAGCAGAGTCATGAGTTGCTCGAACGCCTCCTGGGCCTCAGCGGTCTAGGTGAAGCGGTCGGACTTGCGTAGGAGTCGGTAGAATGGCATGACCGTCTCGTCGAGTCTGGAGATAAAACGGCCGAGTGCCGCTAGACACCCAGTGAGCTTTTGGACCTATTTGACGTTGTTGATGGGCCCGAGGTTCCGGATGGTGGTGATCTTCTCGTGGTTAGCTTCAATGCCGCGCTCGAAGATGACGAAGCCGAGTAGTTTGCTGGAGGAGATGCCGAAAATGCACTTCTCAGGGTTGAGCTAGACGCAGTACCTTCGAAGGTTGGCGAATGTCTCCTCCAGGTCTCCGATGAGGTCAGCGGCTTGCCTGGACTTGATGACGATGTCGTCGACGTAGACCTCTAGAGTTTGACCCAGCTAGTCATGAAAACAATTCTGCATGCAGCGCTGGTACGTGGCGCCGGCATTCTTGAGCCCGAATGGCATGGTGACGTAGCAAAAGAAGCTGAACAACGTGATGAAAGACGTGGTCGGCTGATCGGAATTGCGTATAGAGATCTGATGGTACCCGGAGTACGCATCAAGAAAACTAAAGATATCACAGTCGGCTGTCAAGTCAACCACCTGATCTATTCGCGGCAAAGAAAACGGATCCTTCGGGCACGCTTTGTTGAGACCGGTATAGTCAACACATATCCTCTATTTCCCATTCTTTTTCTTAACCATTACAGGGTTTGCTAGCCACTTGAGGTGGTATATTTCTTTAATGAACTTGACATCCAGCAGCTTGATGATCTCTTCTCCGATGGCTCGACGCTTCTCGTCATCAAAACATCGGAGTCGTTGCTTCATCGGTCGGGACCCGAGAATGATGTTGAGGGAGTGCTCGTCAACCTCCTTTAGGATGCCCAGCATATCAGAGGATGCCCAGGCGAAGACGTCTCGATTCCGGACGAGGAAGTCGACGAGCGTGTTTTCCTATTTATCGGAGAGCGCCATCCCAACCCTGGCCTTCTTGGTCGGATCGGAGGGGTCGAGGACGATCTCCTTGGAGTCGTTGGCTAGTTTAAAGGACATAGAGATTGAAGGCTTGAAGTCGAGGGTCAGAGCCGACCCCTTGGTCTTGCGGATCTCTTCGAGCTCGACCGATCCCGAGAGCGTGATGGCTAGCTCAAAGCTTTCTTGCTAGTAGGCGAGCGCATGCTTGAAGCGAGACGCCACGGTGATGACGCCTTTGAGCCCCGGCATCTTCAGCTTGAGGTAGACGTAGTTGGAGACGGCTATGAAGTGGGCTTAATAGGGCCAACCGAGGATGGCGTGGTACGTGCCGACGAAGTCAACCACCTCGAAGGTGAGCTTCTCGGTCCTGAAGTTATCGTGATCGCTGAAGGTAACCGGGATGGTGAGTTGACCTAGGGGCACTGCACAGTCCTCGGGGATGACTTCGCGAAACGGAGCATGACTCGAGTGGATGTCCGACCTTGAGAGTTTCATGGCCTTAAAGGTGTCGATGTAGAGGATGTTGAGGGCGCTGCCGCCGTCCATGAAAACCTTAGTGAGGCGCGTGGTGCCGATGATGGCGTCGAGCACGAGAGGAAGGCACCCCGACTGAGGCACGTGGTCGAGGTGGTCGGATTTGTCGAAGATGATGGGAGCCTCCGACCACTTGAGGTAGGTCGGTAAAGCGGGGGTCGGGGTCAACGATGTTGACCTCATGCCAGGTTAACTTCTGGCGGCGTTGAAGCTCATAAGCCACCGGCCCACCGAAGATCATGAGTCAGTCCTCCGGCTCGGGGAAAGCTGTTTCGACATCGCCCTCGGCGTCCCTCACAGGAGGGTCGGGACGTTGAGGTTGACGAGAGTCGGGACGAAAGTTACCTTCGAAGAACTGCTTCATCATGTCGCAGTCCCTGAGCGAGTGCTTGACGGGGGTCAAATGATTCGAGCAGGGCTTGTCGAGGAGCTTCTTGAAGTGGTTGTTGTGGTCGTCCTGCTTCTTTGCTTGAGGTCGCGGCTGTCGTTCGGTGACGCCCACGAACTCGTTGTGCTGCTTGCTCTTCTTCGGCCTTTTACTGCTTAAGTGTCAAGGGCGTCGAACCCCCGACTGGCCGGTCCGCGGCTACGCAGTTCGTAGCCGTCGGCCGTCTTCTCCGGTGAGGTTATTCCCCTCAACCGCAGGCTTAACAGAGAGAGAGAGATTAGGGATATAATTCTTGCTTAATTGATTGTCAAGCGATTACAAGCATATATGGCCAATGGCCCAACCGAAATGGAGAAGGCTCTCCTTGATTCTAGGAATTTCCAAAACAACTTACTAATCTAAGTTTCTATCTTTAGCCACTAGAGGCTAACCCATGCAGCGCCTGGCATATGTGCGTCCGCACATGACATTAAGCCGCCCCCGAAACAGTCATCGCGGCGGTCGGAGCAACGGTCGGAGCGGCGGTCGGACTGGCTGTCGAGCTTGGACTTCTCTTTGTCCTTGCCCTGATACTTGTCGAAATTGGCTTGGACAGCTTCCTCTCCCGTGGCGAAGGTGGTGGCGATGTCGAGGTCACGGGCCGTACGAGGGTTCTTACACCCAAGCTTGTGGACGAGCGCCTAGGAGGTCGTGCCACAGGTGAACGCGTTGATGACGTCGGCATCGCTCACGTAGGGTAGCTCGTTGCTTTTGCGCGAGAAGCGCTGGATGTAGTCCCGAAGCGACTCGCTTGACTTCTGCTTGCAATTCATAAGATCTTAGGAGTTACCTGGCCGAGTGTAGGTCCTCTGAAAGTTGCCGACGAAGATTCGTCGGAAGTCAAACCAGTAGCAGATGCAGCCTTCGAGAAGGTGCTCAAGCCACCCCCTAGCCGAGTCGGCAAGGAAGAGTGGCAGGTACTGGATAGCGAACATGTCATCTGCGCCCCCCGCTCAGGCAGGCGAGGCAGTAGTCATCGAGCCAGTGGGTTGGGTTGGTCTCACCGGAGTATTTGATGATGTTAGTCAACATGCGGAACCGTTGTGGAAATCTTGCTCTTCGGATTTTTGTCCCGAACGCCCGAGGCCATCAGGAGTGGGGCTCCGGGGGTGGTCATAGCTATGTCGTCAGTCGCGGTAGTCGAGAGTTCATTCTCGTTGGGACTCTACGTAGCAGTTGCTCCTGGCATGCCTTCTAGCGTCGATGGTGTGGCGCGCGTCGCGGTTGTGCCCGATGCGCCAGCGAACGGACAGAGCCGACCATGGAGGGTCTCATATCTCGGTCCGACCGCCGTGGCTGTCGCGAGCCGAGCTACGCCGCTCCGCGCGTCGTCGTTGGCTGCTGTGGACCTCGGACTGTTGTGGCCGGAGCGATGGTTCTTGTTGCTAAAGTGCACCGTGGAGATTGATGCGTAGACGATCGTGGGTCTCTTTGAGCATGGGGTTGTTGGTCGTAACAGCTTCATCGAGGACGTAGGCTGCCGCCGCCAGATTCTTGATCCGGCTGTCAAAGAGGGGCGTGCCGCCGTCCACTAGTACGCGGTACACGCACGAGCTCAGGCACCGTCGCTTGTCGCAGCAGCGTCCTTGCCCGAGTTGTCGGCCCTGGCAGCAACAACTTTGCGCTGGACGGCCTACTCGACGATGGAGATCGCTCGACGACGTGGAGAGGTGTCGCCGTTTGGCGTCTTGCCGAGAAGTGTTTCCTCCGCATCCTTGGGAGCCTGTAGCATGAAGCACTCCTGCGTCGGGTCGTGACTCAACGACGCACGAACTCGACGATGGCGGACCGAGCGCTTCTTGCGTAGGGCCTGAAGATGAAGCTCGCCGCCTTGGTCGGCGACGAAATCTAGGCTCCCAAAGTGGTAGACCTAACCGGCGGTGAAGACAGGGACGCGCCACGATCGACCATCACGAGCGACGACGATCGTGAAACTCCCAAAGCAAATGTGAGAGATCGAAGCCTCTCCCACTAGAGCGAAGATCGAAGCCATCGATAGAAAAACGAAGTGAAAACGCACCACGAAAACCCCCTTTCTGGTGCACCAACTATCGGTGCTCTGACCACCGACACAGTAAAATTTACGTATTTGGAAAAGGATTCGGTGTGCTCTTCTTGCCAAGATGGCTTAATCTACGAAAGACTCAAGGTTTAACCTGGTTCGGGCCACTATAGAGGTTTAATACCCTACGTCCAGAGAAAGAGTGGATCGTATAAGCTCGAAATAAAGTTACAGTGGCGGAAGAGTCCTTGCTAAAGCAAGCACTCTAGCACGCGTACATGGTGTGTGAATATGATGACTTGAACTATATGAACCTACCGTCTAAGGTTCCCGGTGCCCCCTTCATATAGGAGTCGAACTGGGGTTACAAGGGTTGACGCCTACGTAATTAAGAGGCTCTCTGACGAGTGGGGCCACAGTCTTCTGAGAAGTTGATTCTCTTGCGCCCTTTGGCGTCAGTGCAGTTTATCGGTGTCCTTCGATCATCCTCTGTCCAGCGTTAGGGGACAAAAGTTACTTTACCGTTTGCTTTACCGCCCGTTGGACTGCTTTTCTCTTCTACTGGTTTGCTTTACCTCCCGCGGGGTTGCTTTACCCACTGCTTTACAATCTCAGGAATCTCTGTGTTTGTCAAGAGCTGGCCAACCCTGGGGTCGGACGCGTCCATCCATTGTCCGAACGGGTCCCATCGTCAGTCAGCCTCGACCCTTGGACAGTGGGGCCAACTCTTCGAGTAACCCCGACCCTTAGAGGGTCGAGCTAGTTCTTCGGGCCTTTGTGCGATGAAGTCTTCAGTGAGTCGTAGTTTCGACCCATGGGCCGCGGTTCTTCGCTAGGCTTTCGTATCAATCCTAGGGTTTAGATACCCGAGGTATATGATCCCAACAAGAGAGAGGAAGGTTCATAGGGTAAGGATCCATAACCTTCCATACCATTACAGCGAAGCCTAACCAACAAACAAAACAAAGGCTAAACTAAACACCCCAGTACCTCATAAGACCTGGAGCAGGAAGAACCATTACAATCCAAAGCTCCCAGATGTCAACCGTCCATATGTGTGCCAGTCATTGCAACACGGGTTTAAACTTTCAAAATTCTGTGAAGATTGAAGGGAGAATTAAAAGGGATGAGTGAGACGCATGCTCCTATACCAATTATTGGCACTGCACTACGTAGTACACCAAACGGTGGCATGTACCCTCCTGGCAGGAGTGGATGATTAGCAACACTTTGAACATGCTGATCTTCATGGAAGAATCTGGAGTACTATACTACGCTTCGTTCGAGAAGATGATTGGTTTGCTTTGATGTCGAAGTACTGTCAGAAAGATGACGCTGCAAGGACTGCAGCAGAGGAATGATGATCAGCGAATGGAAGATATATAGAGCAACAAACTGAATTCCTATTTCATTTGAAGAATTGCAAGCCGTATTCAGGTCTGATTATTTCTCAGTGCCCCTGAGCGGCTCAAGCTCAGTTTCACTTTGAGCTCGAGTCAGGCTCAGCCTACAACAGATAAGTAAGAATCTAAGCCAAGCAAGCTGAGCTGGCTATTTCCTTGTCCCAAACAAGGAAGCATCCATTTTTTTTTTCAATGACTTTGCATGCCCCTCGCTTCATTCTAATTAGGAGCTACTTTAGGCATACTCAAGAAATGCAAGCCTGTGCTCACACATTAGCGAAACTAACCACAGCCAGCCTGAGCTGATACATAGCAAAAATACCTATAGGCCACAGGATGCCCAGGGTCGTACTTTCCATGATATGCATGTCCTAATCTCGTCCAGCAATTCCAATGTTTATTCCTTTAGGTTCACCTCCGAATTTCTATAGATCAATCAATTGATTTATTTTTCAAAATGATCATACATTTTGGAAAACTAAGTTATTTGGTTGAACTAAAGAGGTTTAGATGTGAACCTAAGGGTCATTACTACTCACCGCTAGACAGGAACATTCCAGAGTCTAGACCGTCTTGCGGTACATTCACATCTCCGAACCACAGCAGTGAAATATAACCACTATACTAGTTGTCTGAAGCAACAAGCCATCAACCAACAGAAGTTGACTTCAATATTCGACTCTACATGGATATAGGGCTCCTCTACATGGATACACTGAAACAGCATTTAGTGATAGCACCTATCAAATAGTGTCCGGTCACTAACTAGCCATTTATAATGGACAATTGATACCATGGAGATAAGCCATGACCTTAGCAAATCTACAGAGGAATGGATACTACAGGACATGCCATAATATTTGCATAAAAAATAAAAAAATAAAAACATATGAGCAAAAAAAGTTAATTTCAATATTTGACTCAATTTACTGACATAAGGCTCCTCTACATGAATATTCTGGATGGACCAAACACTGAAACAGCTTTCAGTGATAGAAAGCAATCAGATAAAGTGTCTGGTCACTAACCATAGCCATGTATAATCCATTTGATACCATGCAGATGATAGAGGCCATGATGAACAAGCCTCTATAATGTTCAATTCCTAATCGTAGCCACCCCTACTCCCTTGTCTACAGAGGGAGCGATATTTGAGGAGATATGTGATATTTATGTAAGCAAGAAAAGCACATGCACATCAAAGGCTATTGTCATGCTGCATTCCAAACAAAGTGATAAAAAAAAACTTTCCTTGCAGTGTGCATTTGACCCCTCTTAAGAGAAAGAGAATAGGCATTGGACAATATTCAAGTCAAAAAAGGCTGCAGAAATGGATATAACTGACTAAAAACTTAAAAACTTCACACTACTGAAGAATATGTTTCAAAACTCTGGGGTAATGAAGGAAAATTGTATCAGTGGACCGGGTATGCCTAACTTTCCTTCCAGTATCTACATTATAATTGAAATTCATACAGAAACCACATTAAAAGTCACAGCACTTTGAAACTGAAATCTCACCACCGGAGATGTCTCTGCTAGTTGTTAACATGAGTATTGGAATCTGAATGCCAATGATATGCAACTCAAGGGTCATGAGACTCATGACACTGACGATGACCTCACAGCAAGGAAACCTCTGGTGCATCTCCCATTGCAAGAATGATGCAATAAATTCTTCTATTATCATTTTTTAGAGGCACCATGGCAACATTAACATAAAAGATCAGGCCCTTGTCCAGTTCCTAGACAACAGATTAACCACAAAACAGAATATCAGATTATGGATTATGTCATTTGGTCTGGACAGAGCGAGAACGAATTAATTTGATTGAATGGTAAAGTAGCATCTAACATACCATAAGAAAGCAGAACGTTCTCAGTCAAGGATTAGAAGATGCCACGCTGGCGAGCAAGCGTGAGGATATCCCCAGCGAAGGTGGGAGCAGGAGCGGTGGGGATCATGAGCACGGCCTTATAGAGAGGGTCAACATCACTTCCGCTGTCAGGGCTGGGGCTCGGGGTCGGAGTCCTGATCCTTGCGCCTCTCACCTTCCTGGTGCACTTTCGTCCAGGTTTGCGAGGTTCCGTCGTCTTGGCCGTCAAGTCAGCCTGCTCCTCCCCTTCTTCCCCATGGTGCTCTGGAGAGGAAGGGGAAGGCGGGGAAGGGGAAACCTGTGTAAAGGGGAGGGTGCACATGGTGATGGTATCTTCCTCCTCTTCCCCTTGGCCCTGTGTAGGTGGGGTGCTGAACACCTCGGCCTCCCCCTCCCTGCCGTCGCCACCGAGGAAGGAGGACCGGGCGAGGAGGTCATCCTGCGAGGCGGAGATGTCGCCGCACTCCACCTCCACCTCCTTCACCAGCGACTGTATCCTCTCACCCGCGTCGCGAGCAGGGGCAGACGTCTGGAACACTGCGATTGCAGTAACCTATCAGTCATCCTAAACCGGTTACGCAATGCGTGCGCGCACCGTCGCGCGGATGGAACAAATTGAAATATTCTCCTATGGTTAACTGCTAGTACTACGCATCAAGAAACGACAG
>BCLG01001122.1:105998-129418 GCA_001602295.1 Zoysia matrella | reverse complement strand
ACATCAAATTCCATACTAATGAGACAAGAATCAATTTGTGAACTTGGATCGGAAAATTGGATCTTCCTAGTCAAATGAAAATGATGACTACCACAAATAGCATGCACTTCCTAGTTAAATTGGATCCTTCCTTTTCTTTTCCATATAATAAAAAAAACTAAAATTTACCAGTTTGTAACGAATCATATTCGTATGTACTTGAACTTCATAGCCACTCATATAAGCAGTTAAATGATAAACCAACCACTGCTAACAATTCAACCAGATAACACTCTGTGCTATTTACGTCGCCCTTCTAAGAATAACTAAACAAAGGAGACAAGAAGACTTCTAATAGACTATACTAATTTATCACATAGTAACTAAATACAGCAAAAAAATAATCCTCTTGTCCCACGACTCTTAAGCCATCGAAAAATTTCAGATGTTTCGCTTTCCATGAACTGACTAAAAAGAGCTAATGACGTAACATGGCCACGCCAAAATTTCACCCCGGAGGAACGACAGAACTGCATATATAGAATAAATAATATGGGCATAGCACAAAGAGTTCACTACTGAGCTATCAGGCGCTCCTAGAGCCGATCAAGCGGCTGCAGAGACTGGTTGTCGCCGGGGCAGAGCGCGGAACCACAGCAGCAAGAAGAGTGGGCATGTCACCAACCGGCAAGCGTTGGCGCCACAAGACACAGAGGCAAGCGCGGGAGCCGCAGACTCAAATGTTAACAGCGCCATGTGACGGCGGCCCAAGAAGGAAACGTCGGCCCATCAGCCCAGCTCACGCAGGATAAAAGGAGGAGAACCTTCCTTCGTTAGAGCAGGCAGAAAATTATAACAAACTTGATTCCTCTTTGTCTCTCGATCTGTTCTACCTACCTACCTCTCTGATTCCCCTCTTCACCACCCCCTCTCTCGATCTACCATACCGGCTAGATGATTGTATCGACATATACTATGTGGTGAAGTGATCGGAGATCATCGAGATCGACATATCGTCGTGCTCATTTCGTTTTGCGTTGAGTTGTTGATCGGAAGTGATTTTGTTGTACTGTTCTTCCGCGGTGCTATTAAAAAAGAAAAACAAATTTCAGGCCGGCTAAAATGGCATACATACCTCAGACCCTTCCAGTCCACCGCCATGCTTGCGCGCGCCATCCCAATAACCCAGACCCGATCACCGAAGAAGAGGAAGCTGCCCTCCTCTTCCCCCACACCTCAATCCATCCCCGAACCCTTGGGGCATGGCCAGCAAGCTCTCCGAGACTCCAACAGCTCCAAATCCTCCGCGGTGAATGAAGGACCAAGACACACCGCCACCAGGTCGCAAGTCGCACCGAATCGCAGCCCAGAGCACTCGAACCAGGGGCGCTCGTGCGGACCTATATTTCAAGTGGCAGTGAGAAGTGAGAACGCGCGCGCGAGAGGAGGCAGACAGAGCCTAGAGAGAGGCTTCTCGCTGGGTGCTCGGCGTCGGCTCGAGTGGTGGCGGTGGTGGTGGCGCCTGTGATTTCTACGGTGCGCAAAGGCCTCGCCTTTCCGGTGTTGCGCCCAATTCTTTTGGCTTATTTAATCGAGGCAGTGCCTAATTGCGCAGTTGCGCTGCGCTAATGGGATTCCATACAGCCTTTTCTCCAACCTTTTTCTGGCCTCCGAGTGCTGCGAACTGGATGGAGCTTTGGTTTGGCTCTGGTCTGGAAATTTCTTACTGCTTCTTTACGCAGTGCTCGCCGTCTGCTCCCTTGAAACGATGCGTACCTAACAATGATCGTAACGGCCACAGTAAATTGGATGGTTGATGCAAGCTGTTCCGTTTCTCGATAGGGTAAAAAATCCCTCTTTGATCTCTCTATTCAACAACGACTTATATTTAAGTGTTAAAAGGATTCGATCTGTGGATTTTTTTCACAAATTATTTCGATTTTAATTAAAAATGAATAGAATTTCGATTTGACAATTTTTTAGTTATTTTTTTTGTCCGTTTTCATCTCTACTTATATTTGGCTCCTTGAGTCAAATTTACTGTAGAAATATACTGACAAATTCCTGATGAATAAGAAGGTTTCTGTGAGAGTAATTGACCGTTGCTGTCTCTTCAAATTCAGGGTAGTTCTAAATCTGTCCCACCATTTTATTCCAAACTTTTCAACTTGGAAGCGATCTTTAAATCCGGATCAATGCATGAAACTTCTTCCCGCAGAGTCCAAAAAGGGTAAACAAAAAATCCAACTCTTTTACCCTGACCCCGCATGTAAAAGCCCCATGCACTCCATTCCCTGCCCCTGAAAGTGCATCCATGATCCATCCTTTACAAAATGCCGGGATCGTTACAGAATATCCATCCACATGGCCGTCGCAGACTCCGCGGGTAGTGGTAGGGCAATCGCACAGGCCCCTGCACCCCATTCCCCCTGCCTTTTGCTCCGTGACAGCCACTGCTTTTCAGGTCAAGTGCTACTCGTAGTTGGGTTTTCAGGTCACAAACAGATTAAAAAAATGGCTACCATTTTGACGGCGATTTTCAAACTTCAGTTGTGAAAAGAAAATCGATTAGTCATTTCTAAGCTATACCATTTTATTATTATTATTGTAACAAATCTCTTATATTGTTACTATTACTTATCAGTCTGAATGTTAGGTGCTGACAGCGTAAAGAGCTTTGAAATATTGAGCTCGAGCTCGATGGATCCTGTGACGCCTCCACTTTTTAAGGTATCTGGACTGAATATCCTAGTAGAGACCATGCACGCAACGGACTTCCTCAGTAAATGCTGAAAACGAAACGAGTCGGATGATCTGCAGAATATGCTCTTCCGTCTGATGCAGATTAGGGCGACGCTTTTTCATGGGACGAATCAGATCAGTCCATCACCTGCCGTCCGGTCCGACCCTGTCTGTGATCTCACAACGCAAGTGATCAAGTTGGTACTACGCCTGGACTGGACTTTCTGTAACGTCTGAGTTGTCGGCACCGTGTGTCCTTACTCATGTTGACGTAGACAATCACAAAGGGAGAGAGCGTGGCGTTTCATCTACGTGGCACCGTCAGTGAAGTGGTAGCACAGTCGGCTGTTGACACGTCTGCAGCTCCGACTCGTGTAGTCTTGTTTGGATCGTCATTGCAGTTGTCCTGCTTTTCTTTGTCTTTATAGGAGTACTGCATTATTGCATGTCTTAGACTCAGTGGACCTGTGAGATCATCCATTATGTTTCGGGGTAAACACTAAACTGTACTAGTACGAGACAATCTAAAAGTCACTCGATGTAGCTGCTCCCGCGCGCGTAGTGCCCCCCCAGAAACAATCAGCGCCATATTCAGAAGCAATTGTCACCATGCAAAACTGCGACAAATCCATGAAAGCCACCTTGTTGCGTACTGTGATCAAGTCTGTGGAGACACAAAGTTGCACATGCATAACAATAGTCCTTTTCTCCTTTTCTGAAATATCCAGACCCTACTTGAGAGCTAGAGGTGAAAACAGGCCCGATATTCAAATTAAGATCAAGTTAAATTTTTATTTATTTTTAAATTAAAATTTAATAAAATCTGATTTAATTTGTGAAAGTATCCGCAGACGGAACCTTTTTATCACCTTAATCCCCGCCGTCCAGTCCTTGCACTGCAGCAGTTGGGAGTACTATTTGCTAGTACTCGTACAGTACATAATGCAGTGCTTCTATACATAGTGCTGCACTGCTCCACCCAGCAAGGCTTTCCATTGCACGCATTTACTACTACAAAGGAAGCACGCACCGAAAAAGGAACATGCAAAGCAGGACGCTAAATTCAGATACGGATTTATCAACCAAAACCAGACAGTTGAAGAGGATACGCTCCAATCTTGAACGCCCATCAGTACAGTTCCTCCACTACGGCTCCGGACGTGAGCCTCGCAACGACACACCACCAATGGTGGCGCTGCTCCCGGCCTGCCCGCCTTTGGCAAAAGTGCCTTTGCGCGTCATGGCATCCATCGCTTCCAGCTCGATCTCGGCCTTTTGGTGCGGCGACTTTGGAGTTTGGACTGGTGGAGGCAGTGTGGATGAACACGGCTTCCAATTAGCTAGCTCCGTGTCCTGGCGTAGTGGTGCTGCAGTGTCTCAGTTCCGGAGATAGATTCAGTGTAAGATCTGCAGAGATCATGAACCAGACAGTTGCATGTCAGGCTGGAGGTTTCGTGATCAGGCTGTGTGTTTCTGATGAAAACTGCTTCTGGTCGTTATGTATGCCACGGTAGCCAATTTTGGTTAATCCATCCAAAGTTCCAAACTGAAGATCTGGAACTCCATGCCGTGCATGCATAGTTGAGAAAAAGGCGGAATCAGACTCGATAACTGACGAGAAGTTTTGCATGCAGGTCATGCTGGGGTACGCACGCACCAAGAATCGTCCGCTCGCCGAAGCTCGAAGACGATTGCAAGGCCAAGATATATAGCCTCCATATAAATCACGAAAGAAAGATAAATAGATATACATAACGAAGTTTTACATGCAAGAAACACCGACCGGGGGACGACCGAGCGGCTCGGGCAGCAGCCCCATCCCTAGTCGCGCGGCCGCCACCGCCACCCTAGTCGCGCCGCCGCCTGAGCTTGCAGCCGGGACAACCCAGGCAGCCAGCGAGAATGGCGGCGGCGGTCGTCGGGCCTTAAGGGGACCGGCAACCCTAGCCGCCGCAAGCTCCCCCCCCCTACCCCAACCCTCCCTACACCTCGCCGCCGCCGTCGCCGAGGAGCTCCCTCAAGGACGGCCCGGTGGTCTTCCCCTCTTTCACCCTGTGCCCGCCTCTTCCTCACCCGAACCCACCCCAATTCTCGACGAGATGGCGACTTCCGGTCCCTCCTCCACCAGATCTGGCTCCTCGCTATCTGATCTACGTGGAGCCGGTCCGTCTAGCCGTCATGAGTCTTCCTCAGGTGCGGACTGGAGAGGAGCCCCTCGAGAGCTGTCGCCGGTGCGATCCGAGTAACCTTGGCCAGTTCGGCCTCGATCTTGCTGCTACGGTTTGTCACCTTTCTGGCGGCACCTTCCCCCGACGTGGTCGACCTCGAGAGGCCGCTGGCTGTGGCCACCCGCAGAGCCTCGACGACCGGATCTGGTGGCCCGTCTGTGGTCCTGGCTGACTTGAGGCCAGGCAAGCCGGCAACAACAGATGTTTTGCAGGCATTGACAGCGCGTTGCTGGAGACTCTCCTCTCTCGTCGTTGACTGTTGCGACCGCCTCTTCTTCATGTGGTTCGAGTGGGTGCTTTTGTGTTGGCTTTAGCGATGCCTGTCGATTTCAGTGCAATGAAAATGTAGCGCTCGGTGCACGGAGAGTTATTGCACCTCTGCACATCTTGACATCCAGGCCATCGCAACCCTTGGCTGTGCAGCGAAAGCGTCATGCTCGGAGCACGGGGAGGTGCTTGCGCCTCCGCACAGTCACATGCTCCAGTGACCTCTCTTCATTCTTTGCGGTTGTCCAGGTTTTTTTGTGGCTCTTAGGTGTTTCGGGCGGCGCAGGCTCGTCGGAGAGGCACTGGGAAGGTCCCCTTGCTCCTCAAATAACAGAACCTCGAGTGAAAATCCAGATTTAGCTTGGGCTAGATCAGGCAATGGTAACAATCTTAATGTTGTGATCTCCTTGGAGACATTGTTTTGAAGTTTGGTTTGATGTAGCTTGGATCGGTGGAAGCTCCATCCTCTCTTCATCTTTGTTTTCTTGTGTCCATCCTTGATCACCGTCTCTGCAGTAGCCACTCACTGATGTCCTGTGTTGTTGTTTCTCTCACTCTTTGATTGTGTCATCTCATTATATGTTAGGTTAGCGAGACTATGATGCCCTCTTTTGGATCTCCTCGTTCTTTTCTCGAGAGTTCTTCCTTCTTTTAAGCTACCTCTTCTCAAAGGGCGTTGAAGGCCTCTTTGTTAGATCCAGGTGATGCAAATCACAACCGTCGTCTGTTTCTTTGGCTTGGTGCTTAACGGTTGCTTGGTTTGAAGGTCATCAAGCTGACGTCATTTGGTGTTACTTACGTTGAGGACGGGTCTTTTGTAGTTGGTATTTGTTGTGTTTTGTTCTTGTTAATGTATGTTATATCTATCTCTCGCCCATGTCGAGAGTTGTGATGTTGTTCTCTCTTACCCTCTTGCTGCTACTATGTAACTGCCAACTGCCATGTAATTTAGCTTGTATTGACTGTTGATTAGACGAGCTTGGGCTCAACTCTTTTAAGTCTTTCCCCCTAGACCGTAAAATAAAAGACAAAATGAAACTATGCAGGCACGTACTTGTACGTGTATGAAGTGGCGAAGCAAAATGCAAGTTTGCAACCGCAACCACACAAAACTGGCCCAACAATAACTAAGTTATTATTCTTTGGTGCTTAGTGCTAACTGCATCATGAACGCCTTTGCAAAGTGGATGCCTGCAGGGAAAAAGGAAGCATACGACGGATAAAAAACGGGTTGGGCTGGCGCGCTGACTCGAGAGCAATGTTTACAAAACCGCTTAAAATCAGTCAATTTTCACGGTTTTCAGTGAAACCGATCCGGTCCGGTTTTACCGAACGACGGGTTTCGTTTTAGAAATTTAAAAAAAATTGAAAATTTGAAAAAATTCGAAATATCGAAAACAGTTAAAACTGGTCGGCTAACCGGTGAAATCGGTGAGTTTTAAATTTTGAAATCTGAAACCAAAAACCGACTGGCTAACTGGTGAAACCGCTCGGCTAACCGGTGAAATCGACCGGTTTACTGTAACAGTTCATTCAAAGCAGTTTTTAACCGATTTTTCTGATTTTTACGGTTTTCGTTAAACCGATCACCACCGGTTTTAGCGGTTTAAACGAAATAGTAAACCCTGCTCGAGAGAGCACGAGAGGGCAAGCAGGACTATAATGTTTATGGTTTATGTATGTTTCATGGAGCAAATCAGAGTATAATAAGGATGTTCAGAAAGTTACATGAGGAAGATCTCCTAATCTGCGCCAACTGAGTGTTATTTTAGCCTACTATAGTTCTCGTTTTTTAAGATAGTGCGACAGCGCAGCTGCAACTTCGATCAACACGGATCTAATGAAGAACTGACGCACCAAACCTGCAGATATCCACAGCAAACTGATATACTCTGATAAAGCGTGAGCAACAGATCTTGCACCAGAGCATAGCTCTGAGAAAACGTAACAGATCAGCATCAGAGCATAACACGAGGTCTTTTCTGATTTACAGAAACAATTGCGTATCTAACATCTTAAAAGTATCAGGTATCAGAGCAGTCAGAAACGAAACACATCAGTTTCATTATTACATATATGGGAATGCTAGACGCCGCAATAACATAGCAGAAGTCGAGAGAATTACAGGATGTGCGCAAAACAGGCTACCAAAATGATTAAAAAAAATTAAGTACCGCTGGAAACTACAACAGCAGATCCACATCAGAACGCCCAGACCGCTTAAAGACATTGGCCTTGTGTGAGATGTGAAGCGTAGGTATTGTGTCCTACAGACAGAATGCTGATAAGGCTTCATCTTCCATTTTAACCTTTGAAAGAGAAAAGAAGCGACATTACAGTGACATCAACTATCAATATCTCATTGAGTTTCTAAGATCAGCCTGAAGGATTGCACGGGCATTGCTGACATAAAACAGAAGGCATTTTTTCTTCCTTCCACCTGAATTCAGGCAGCAACAGCAACAGGCTCTGGTTTATCTATTCCTTCAATGTTGGTTATTCTAAGTTTTGTCAATTCCTGAAAATGGTCACAGGGTACAGTAAGAACTACATTAATCAAACGAGCAAATCAAGAAAAACTGTTGTTTATTTCAGAAAAGTGGAAACTAGAATGGCAAATAATTTACCTGGCGATGGCCCTTTGTTCGTCGGTAATTTTTTCTTCGTTTCTTCTTGAATATGATCACTTTTGCGTCTAGGGCCTGTGATTTCAGTAGAAAAACTCAAATCTATGTAACAAAATGTTGCAATGACCAATCAGATCAAAATACGCTCTGGCAGAGTAATGCCAATTATATATGTGTGCTCACATGTTCGATAATAAAAGCACAATGTCTAGCTGTCTGCACATATGATGAAGCAAATTCTAGAACTCATATAAAGCAAGCTAAACCGTCATATGCAATTCAAGGTACAAGCATAAGAATGATGCAGTCCAATGTAGATGAATACATTTAATACCTTCAGCACATGCTCAGAAGAATACAGAATGCAGTGCACTTTTCCTAAGTTATTAGAACCTACAATCATCGTATCATGATGGCATGATAGTAGAAATATTCAAAAAAGTGTAACAAAAGAAAAACAGGGGATGATTAAGTTACAATGCAAGTAAGGTAATCTGATTTCTCTGGCACTGCCAATGTGAGATTTATTGTTAAAATGCATTGTATAAATCTGAAATCTGCATAGATATACTGGTTTGCCAAATAGCAGTTCCAATAGTCGAATGGATACAATTTTGGCTTTAAAAAATATAGCACTAATAATCATGTCAAAATTCACCTTAGCGAAGAGTGTTGTAACAAAAAAAAAGGAGTTCAAGAAATAAGTGTCCTTACATGCTCTTCTACAATAGCATGAACAGTAGCATCAGGAAGAGTTGGCCTCCCAATAACTGTTTGAGTTTGTGAACCAAGCATGAGAACTCGGTTTAAGATCAACTGCAGCAGAGTAATGCAGACACAACAGCACCAAGACAATCATCAGTGGAATGAAAGATAGAGGATAACAATATAGGCCTATGCTTACTGCAGAATTAGAAATGGAGTGCATGAAGCTACCCGATCTGATCTCTTAGTTTGTAAGAATGCGATAATGAACATAAACAATAAAACAAGATCACAAAATTCAGGTAGCGCCGTACTATATGGACTAGAACAAGGCTGGAACAACAATCCTTTCTCCATACAGGAATCACAACACAGGATCGAGGAACTAAAAAAGAACAGGTGATCTAAAATAAGAGTTCTGACAGACAGAAGAAGTAATTTGAACCTACAAGCCAAGGTTCCCAAGTTCTCCACAAAATAAGATCAAACTCTCAATGCGCTATCAGATAAAAATAAGTAGTAATTACAGTGGCCTCCCATCTCAAGTTCATGGAATTTCAAATATCATCATATCAAGTACAGTAACGTTTTATAAGCTCAACATTTAACTAGTTAGTCACACTCTAACTATTCACACCTACATCATCATTGTAGTATTACGTAGTCTAAAACTTCTGTTGCCCTCAAAGTGTCACTCTTACCTTGTCATTCACGTCACAGAACTTCAATCTCTCCGTGAAGATGGAGTCGCCATTGCTTACTTTAAATTGATGTGATCCAATCTGCAGGACGAGATAAGCATACAACATCACACATGAGATCCGACCCTGACTGAAGTCACTGAACCAAATGGAGCAGACCTGAACGACCGCGAAGACAGGTTCGTAAGGCTTGAATGGCTTCTCGTCGGACCCCAGGGGTCCCACCACCTTGTACCCGATCTCGGCCGCCTCCGCTACCTTCTCCTCCTCCGTCTTCCCGCTAGGTTTCTTCGCCGCCACCGCCTCCTCCTCCGCGTCACCCCCCTCGTCCTCGCTCCCCTCGTCTTCGTAATGCTCTTCGTCGCCCTCTTCATCGCCGGAGGAGCGGCTCGCGAAGTGGCAGCGCGAGGGGTAGAGCCGGAGGCAGGTCAGCGAGCGGGGTGTGAAGGGGGCGAGAGGCTGGGGCGAAGAGGTTAGTGTTCGGGTCACGATCGACGCCGCCGCGATAGATTGAGGTCTGCGAGGGACAAGGCCACTTGAGACGAAGAGGCGGAGGAAGCAACGCCGCAACGCCATAACCGCAGCGGCGGCGGCGGCGGGTGGAGGAGAGGAAGGGTAGAAATGGAATTCAAGAATCAAGCCGCGGTTTTGATCAGGGTTTACGAGGTACTCCTGGAGGCTGGAGCCCGGAGAAGACGAGCGAGTGACACTGACACTGGGCCCCTTTTTCTATCGACGGAGCCAAATGCTTTTGAGTTTACGTTCTTCTGAAAACGGAATTAGACAGGCTATCGAGGATACGTGCTCTCTACTTGCAATGCGTATACTCGAAGAGGCGCTCAGTGCTGCTATAAAATCAAACGAAATCATCTATCGTGGGAACAAAGTTATTGAATTTTATCGAGCGTATATAGTGCATCACAAAGAGCATTGTCGTTCTATCACAAAAGTGCTTACCCATGCCTACAGCAACTCAGCAAACTGGAACCACTCGAACAATTCAGCCGCGTACAGAATTGTGCTGAAATCCTTGGTTGTTTGATACTCGAGATACATAAAACTGAATTTGTTTGCAGTTTGCACAATCGAATTCGATCAAGTCCACAAGCTACTGAATCATACTGTCGTCGGTTTCGCGCAAGACTAGGGCGACACCGGGTCCTTAAGTTCACGTTCATCATTCCTCAGATCATCCACTCATGATGTCTGGTTCAGCACATGTTTCATTGTGTCAAAACTGAATTACAATGGCAAGGTGGGGGAATTCAAACCAATATACCAGAAAAGATATAGGACAACAAGCATAGAAAGCAGAACTGCTGCAATTTGACTGAATCACATAAGATTCTTCACCACAGTTTTACAGTTTTATAACCCAAATTCTTGAGGTTACTACGCTAACAAAACCTGAAAAAGCTTCAGAAGAAACCTCAGAGGGCTACTACAAATTGATCGATGATAACATTAGCAAGTAAATAGTAACGATACAAGGGACCCTTAACAGTGGTATGATTCTTCCACTTGATTACAGCAACAACAGAACCCTTAAAACAGTTGTATACCAAGCCCGCCTCAGTGCACATTTAACTTCATTGTTTCAACAGGCATCTCCTGCAGAAATATCAAATGTAACCTATACCCTTACCCTGGTCCTTCGCTTCTTGATCTTATCACCATCCAATTTCTTCCCCTTGCTCTTCTTATCTTCTAGACTTTCCACACAATCATCTCCTCCACCCTTGATGCTCTTCTTTTTCTTCCCCTCCTTACTCTTCCCCTTCTTGTTCTTGATGTTGGCAAGATCCACTACATCATTCTCCAATTCAAGTTTAGCGGCTTCCTTCTCGCCCTTCTTTACTGTGCTACGGGCTTCTTCCAAAGCAGGCTCACCCTTCCTGCCCTTCTTATTGGTCTTGCTGCCCTCTGTCTCCTTCTCCAATGCACGTTTTCCCTGGTCACCAACCTTCTGCCCCTCGTCAATACTCTTACTTTTCTTCTTCTTCTTCTTCTCAGGCTCTGCCTGAATTTCTTCCTCTATCACAACATCATCAGTCTGCTTTTTCTTATCCCTCTTTCTCTTGCCGCTCTTCTCCTCCGCAGCTCCTCCATCAGTGTCCTTCAACACTTTCTTCTTCTTCTTGGACATCTTAGACGCTTCTGCAGCATCAACAATCTCCCCAGAACCAACAGGCGACACCTCAATTTTCATACCCAACTCGGGCACAGCCTGGTATATTGGCAGGGCAACGGACTCCAATGCCTTCAGATGCAGCGCCCTCACGTTAGCCCACTTCTTTGGCACTTTTTCCACCGCTGCCTCCACTGCCGCAATCACATTCTCCACGATCTCCTCTTCCTTCATGTCCAACCTCCCCACCTTGATCCCGGAGCACGTCCCAGTCCGTAGGTACAGGAACGACGAGCCCAGCACCTTCCGCACCTGCTCCGGCCACCCGACGCGGGCGAAGTTGACTCCGACCGGAGCTTTCTTGGTGGAGTAGAAGGCCTTGCCGAGGACGCGCGGTAACAGCGGAAGGATGGCGCGGTCGGCGATGAAGAGGTCGTGGGAGCCCGCGAGGCGGCGGCGCGACTCGTACGGGCGGTAGTCGGTGTTGAGCGCGGAGATGGGGATGACCTCGGAGACGGGAAAGTCCAGCGCCTTGGACTTGTCGAGGAGCTCGGACGCCGGCGGGCCGCGAGACTTGGGGCGGTCGTCGGAGATGATGCAGACGGACGCGCCGGAGTGCGCAATGACGGGGTGCGGGAGCGGGAGCAGGCTCGGCTTGGTGGCGCGCGAGGCCGGGATGGAGCGGAGCGAGAGCTGGAGAAGCACGATGTCGTCGCGCTCGTCGGCGAGGAGGTTCGGGGGCGCCTCGGCGGCCTGCTTCTTCATCCACTTGGTCAGCGCGCTGACGGCGGAGGCCACCGTCTCTCGGGGCACCAGATGCGGTAGCTGCGGCGGCGGCACCATGACGGCGGCGTGAGAACAGAGCAGAGGGGTTTAGGGTTTGATGCGCGAGAGAGAAGGGAAGGTAACTGTGACTGAGATTGCAACTTATACGGTGTCATCACTTCTCTCTAAAGGCGCTGAGAGGCCCACGCCATTCAGCCCAATACGAGTCCAGGCCGTGAGGTAAAACCAGAAGGCCCATGGACCGGATCAAGGGGTCTTATTTTACATCCATGGACTGATGGACCCAAGGGGCAAAACCGGAAGGTCCCAAAATTGGAGAGGACCGAGGAGTGACCGAGTGAGGATTTCCCCTCGTGGTCTCTTCTCTCTCTTGCCTACTGCCAGTGCCTCACGATTCATCATCGGTCGTCGGCGAGGCGGCGACCGTACGCCGGTAAGGGGGGAACGAATCGGGCTTCCTCCCGCTGAAACCCTACCTCGTTGGGGCGCATCGCCCTCTCACTCACTTTCAACAGCACTGGTGTGGTTTGGGGTGGAGATCGATCCGGGCTCGCATCAATTCGTCCTCTGTCCATTGGTGAGGACAAGTTGTTCTATGATTTCCCTCTCTTGGATAGATTGTTCTAGAATTTCTGTTGCTTACTTTCTTGTGAGCCTGCACGTGGCAGCTCAAATTGGTATTTTCCAAATTTGTTGGTGCTCAGTTGAGTGTAACCCGCAAGCCCCATATGAGGTCACCCCTTCTTCATGGTGGATCGGGCTCTCTATCTCACCTTTTTTTTCTCTCCCCCCCCCCCCCCCCTCTCTCTTCACATCCCTCTCCCGAATCGAGCCAAATCCGGCTGGTTCTTCTCCATCTCCGGCCAGATCCAAACCGAGCTCTGCGAACTTCATCCCCAACGAGCTCCGACCAGGGCGACAGGTTAGAGTTTCGAAGTTCGGTTTTTCATTAGATTTAATCAGACTTTTAAGCGAGGTTACGGGTGGAAGGCCAGCCCGGCCGTTGTGGCGGTTGGTGGGCGGGCGTCAAGACGGCACGCCGGCCGGGGGCAGACGGTGGTGATGACGAAGACGGTGGAGGAGGAAGGCGACCTTGCCAGGGGCTAGGGTTCCTGAAAACATTTTTGGCTTAGGATATCCAAAACTATGATCTACTATGAAAACCGAATTATATGGCCTGTCAGAATACATTTGAATTACTGTTTGTGATGGATTGTTCCATTCAATGGTTTCATAGTGGATTAATGTTTCCATTCCATCTACCATCCGTATTTACCATAAAACAATTTTTTCTGTTCTTTAACAAAGGTGTTTATTGTAGGTATGATGGCTTGAACGACAAGTTTTGTCATGTGCATCACATTTGAGGAAATAGTCTGCATCTAAACATACATATTACAATAATCACCAAAATTGCTAATGGATGATGAGAATAGCCTTGAGCTTAGTTTAGGCCTTTCTTTGGGTGGGTCAGCAGGGAAGGCTAAGGCTAGAGATGCTCCCCTAGAACCCAAAGCTGAACCTCAAGTGGAAGAAAGCAGTAGCAAAGGTGGTTCACAGACTCCTGATGCTCTGATTGGAAAATACTATCAGACTAGCGTGGAGAACCAGGAACACAGTAGTGGACAGCATCACAATCCTGTTGCACCGCAGTTTGAGAACTTCTGGGGACAACCAGGTGGTTCGTCCACTCCAGTGATAGATGGATCCCTTAAACCGGCAAACCAGTCTCAAGAACAGAAGAGTAACCACAAATTTCTTTCTGAAGAGTTAAGTTTTCAGAAGAAGCATCACACAGGTGCTGATCAGCCTGATGCATTAAGTAAGAACTCTGATGGAGGTGCGAAGAATGCACCTATCTCAATTAGTACCGATGATGGTTCGACTGGTGAAAATGAGGATGTTGCAGAGTCAGAAGCAGAAGGCTCAAATTCTTGGTTGGTTGCACAACGTGAAGACAGTGCTAAGGGCTCTGTTGTTAACAAAGGATCTGATAGAAAAAGATCTGCCGACAATGCTGCTGTTGGTTTTCAAGGGAAGAGGCGGCCAAGTTTCTCAGGAAGTGAGTCCAGTTCAGGAAAGTTGCCACTTGGAAATCCTATGTCCGTGCAAACATCAAATATAGCGGCTGTGCCATATCAAGTACAAGCTCAGGTTTCTGGCCCTCCTACAATAACTAATCCACAAAATTTTCACCCAGTATGTACAGTGCAGTCGAGGCCACCCATAAATGGTGGATCAGCTGTCCAGACAACTAGTGGTGTCTCTCAGGTTGCTTTTGGTTATCCGTCAGTCCAGCTACCAACACTTGAAACAGGCTCTTCGTGGGCTTTTGGTGCTCCGCCTAAGGTTGTGTCATCTTTTACTGCAAGAGACAAAGTTGAACCAACAGGAACCAAACAAGCGGATGATAGCAAGAAAGTCAAAGGTTAGTTTGATCCGTGCCACATCAATCTGATAAAGAAAACAAGTGTTCTTTTTATAATGTTTTTATGGTAGTTGTAAATTTAAGGATATGCTTATTGATGTCCATCATCGAAAAAATAGATTTTAAACAAAACTAGGATTAAAACCTTTGATTTGTATGTAACATGTGCCTGTTGAATAATCCGTTCTAATTTAGCCTATTGCTCCATCCAAGGGTCTTTGTCCTTCTCTACTCATTATCGATGCAAACTAGTGACATCATGAGGGACATATTTATACATGGTGGCTGCCAACAGTCTGGTTTTGCGAAGGGGAAAAAAACTAGTGGACAGCCTTACTATGATTTTTGTTTCATAACTGGAGTAATAATTTATCTATTATTAAATTGGTTTTTATGAATCGCAGAGGGTGGTGCTTCCTCATCTGCTCAGGTGGAAGATGAGAAGAAGACTGATAGGGCATTCCCTCTTATGGGTTCTGCCATAAGACCAGGCATTGCACCAAATGTAAAATTTGGAGGGTCTGGATCGTATCCCGATCTTCCCTGGGTTTCTACCACTGGTGCTGGACCGAATGGCAGAACCATATCAGGTGTAACATACAAGTGTGGCAGAAATGAGGTGAAAATAGTTTGTGCCTGCCATGGCACTCACATGTCTCCAGAAGAGTTCATGCAGCATGCAAGTGCAGATGCTCCAGGCCAAGAAAATAATGCAACTGTACCAGCATTCCCTGTGGGCCACCCAGCAGCATCTGAAAGCTAATTGTCTGATTTCGAAGAGAATGCGTGATAACTATTGGTCTATTTTGTGCCCATACGAGCCATTTGTTGTATTACTGCTTGTTCGTTACAAATTGATACCTTATCATGTAAGTTTAGACGAGTTTCTTGAAATTTTTATCACCCTTAAGCTTCAAGCAGATGTTAATGTATTTTGGAGGATACTTTGACAATCCAGATAGATGGTGTGAAATATTCATATTATTTTAAGAGTTGCTTTGGAATTTTTCCCCCCGTTTTGGAAGGATAATTAGAGTCTCTAGTTATCGATTTTAAGTATTGTGTTGCCGCTCGCAGACTTCCATCAGTACCGAGAAACCAAGCTGTATACAGAAAAATATTTTATTTTTGGCAAAATAGTAAACCAACAGTGATAACCAAACAACCACAAAAATTGAGAACAGAAAGACTTCCAAGTTACTAGTACGTCAGCTTATGAGGATGTCAATTGTCACCGGAAATAGGTTCAAAAAAAAATTGTCAAGGGAAATAATGTCACCGGTAGCAAGCCCGTGACTGCAATTACCGGGTCAATTTAATCAAATTTAAAATATTGAAGTGAATCCGTGACACCAATTTATGTTGAAATATAATTGTAGGTTTAGAAATGGACACGGAATGTATAGGTGAATGTTGAGGTGGGAGTACTTAAATGAGTATATAAATAGATACTCTTTTTTTTTTAAGCCTCGGTACAAATATAGTATCTACTCGTATGCAATGCACACACACTCACATCAACATTTTTACATACGATGAGACTTACATCTACATCTAATACTAAAGATCGTGTCCTTTGTCAAGATCGCCGAAATCATCGAGACTTCGACGTGCGACGGGAGCGTCGCCTCCTGGCTTCACGCGCTGAGACGCTCCTGAAATTTATTTGAGAATGAACACTGATGAGAACACCCAAGTGCGATTCCAAAGAATCGAACCCGAATGGGCTGCATGCGCACCGGCCACGCTGGCCCCTCGAGCTCTCGTTCTCCATAACCCCAAAGAATCGAACCGAATGGGCTGCGTGCGCACCGGCCACGCTAGCCACTCGAGCTCTCGTTCTCCATAACCAGATACTCCTACTATATTTGTATTACTCTCTCTATTTCAAATTACATGACGTTTTGAACCTCTCCTATTTTAATAGATTAAATGACGTTCTCGAGAACCAATGTACTGTTTCCTTGTGAAAGCTATCCAGTTGAGATCTTTTACGGTTCTCCCTCTTCGGTCGTCCCCTACCTCCCATTCCCAATCTTTTCCCCAACCGAGCCTAGCACCGCCTCTCCGTATGTGTGGCTGCACGTCCCTTCTTCATGGATGAGCACACATCACCGGCTCACCGCCGCTCAATGCTCAGTCTCCCCACCGCGATGCTCATATTCGGGTCGCGGCTCGCCACCGCGTGCCTCTAGATCGAGGGTGTCGCCCTCCACAGGGAACCCATCTTCGCCGACGTTGTCGGAGGAAGAACGCTGCTGTCAGTGCGGATCCAAATAGAGCCTGTCGTCACCATCACAGCAAGCTTAGGGAAGAGGCTACCATCGCCACCAAAGGAAAAGAGCTACCGTCGGCACAGATCCACAAAGAGCCCGCCACCACCGTCGCTGCAAGGCCCAGGGGAGAGGCCGCCATCGCTGCAGGCCTAGGGGAGAGGACGCCATCGCCGCGGGTCGAGAAACACGTCGTCGCCGCCGGAGGAAGGACGCCAAATCCATAGCCGTTGTTGCCGGAAGGAACGATGAAGACGCGTGTGGCAAGTAGGAGCACCGCATCCTCAGAGGCATCTCATGCCGTATTAATGAACCACAGGACATCACCTTAATTTGTGTGCAAAGACCAAAACCACATGTATTTTGATACTTAAAAAAATTAACATGGGAAATGTCACACTGTTAGTAGTCGATTACAAGCAAAGCTAAGGCATTTCATGTGCTCCAACATCAACGTTACTCATCATCAGCCAGCATGACTTTTACAGTGTATAATGTCCAGCTACAGTCCAGCGGTCTTCAACATATTCAGGTCACTAATCTGGATACTCTGTTAGTACATATAAATCAATAGTCATAGAGTCCAGGTTTCAAACGTTACACAAGCTGGACAGATGGCCTTCACGAACCAGGTTTGACTAGCCACGCTGGCACTCCAGGCGTTTCGTGTTCTCCAATAGCACCTATTTTAAGTACATGTCACAAATCAACATGCATGTAGGGAATTCGTGAAGCGTTGAACTCCAATGGGTCGAATCATCGGTGAGCATGCCATGAATGGAAAAACAAATCATAATAAACTGCATACACAAAAGATTTTACCTCCCGGATGTAATTTGCAATTGCTTTGCACCCTTCTATTGCAAGTTCCATTACATTTTCAAATGTATCCATCGGTAGTTTCGCGTCCATCTGAAAATCAACCATTCAGCACTAGACTTTCTTTTGGTGAATAAAAGGCTTATGAAGTACAATACTATGCAGTAGACAAGCACAGAACAACTATATTACTTTTGCATATAGATGCAGAGAGAACCTGTAAGAATTTGGGATCGTAAAATATAACTGATGATATTTTGGTACCTGCAGGAGAGTCACTTTATCCATCTTTGCAAGAATGCCAACAGTGACATCTGCACCTCCAGCACTGTCTTCTACGTAATTTAAATCTGGAATAAGGATATTAGATTATTTAAGTTTTTTTTTTGTGCCATATGTTCTTAGCTAGGTGTTGAATTTGAATATGGCTTAGGCATCTTACCTAGCAAAGGAGTAGAACACAGATACCCAGCGCTACAAGAGGTAACAATGTCTCGCATTGGAATCCCGGCATCTGCAAGAGCTAATGTTGCAGCATTGATGCATGCTGATCGTGTTCCTATTATACAAGATACAGCATTAGTTCTCCCCTTTTTTACGGGATGTATTATTTCAGAAAGTGGGCATGTCTATCATAACAATAACCATAATGAATCAGGCAGACAGCAAAAAGCACAAATAGGAATGTATACAAGCTTGGAGATATTGAAGGTTGACAATCTCAAAGAAGTGTTTGCATGCTCACCACCATCAGCTTGAAGAACTTGTACAAATATATCAATCTGCATACAATTATACAAACATAATTATAATTAGAAGTTGTCCCTTAAATCGCTCAAGATTAAAGTGTCTTCAAGGGCAGGTTAGTAAATTGAACTGACCTGTGATCGCGGCATCAAATGTGTAAGTATGCTTGCCTCCATTGTTTGTCTAATAACAAGTGAAATTTCTGTTGACCGCCTGTGGGGTGATGGTAGCTTAGTTCACTATTACAGTTATATGGGAAATGAAAACCATGTTCAGTAGCAGTCGTGCAACCCAGTTCAGTCATACTACTATTTGCTTAGTGCTGCATGTGACAAACTCTTGGAACTTCTAGCCTTAATTACAACATCCAGGTTATTATGATACATTATGTTCTACTGTTATAAAGCAGGCAGTTTATTGATCTAACACTCTTCGAATAACAAGGTGCTTCCATTATCAAGAAAAGTCTAGCATGATTTAAATAATACTATGATACTATCCCTCAAATCAGAAAGCAGTAATGATGTCAAGACATGCAGGAAAAGCAGCATAATATATGGACGAAATAAACCTGGTGTTAAAGTAGGGAGAAAAAAATAGCAAACGTTTGCCATGTTGGAAGTCTGTACACTGGTAAATAAATTAACTTTGTTTACATTTTTTTTTTTCTTTTGCTCTTCAAGTTGGAATGTACCTGTCACCTTTTGGCTTCCTCCTTCGATCCCCCGTACTAAATTCTGCCATTCTATACTCACAACGAACCTGCATGATGATTTCTCAGGAAAGTACTAAACAGAAAATCTTTGAGACTCAATGACATTTTGACTGATGAAAATTTACCAGGGCCTCCTTGCTGTTTACTAGCTGACCTTTGTTCTGGACCTGAATAAACAGAACCAAGGGCAGGAGTTTTTATTGGTAGACAAGGGTTGGATGCAGAGTAAAAATCATTACTAATGATGGGAAAATAAAAGGCGAAAAGGAGGCATAGCACAGCACCTTCAGAACTAAGCTCTAGTAAAATATACCGAGAAACAGAATGCAGGGTTGCCATGGTGTTTTTTGCACCCCAAACAACTAATTAAGTCCATCTAAATAACAGGAACTGACTGAACTTAGAATTTCTGCAGTTATATGTCAATTTCTCCAGTATATCTCCTGTGAAAAAAATTCACATTTTCTATTTCACACGTCCCCTATTAATGAACAAAATATGAACCACACAAGGTTAAATCTAAATCATATTAGTTATGACCTAAACCTGAACCCCAAACCAGAGGCGATTCCTCAAATAGATACACACTAATTATAATCAGAGTAGGGGGAGAACCTCTCGAGGTCCGTAGACGGCGGCAATGACCCTGGTGTTGCCCATCTCGAACAGCGCCGACCTGCGCAGACCAACAATCCAATCAAAAAAGTGAACACCTCACCATAATCAGAACCCTAATCGAATAGCAGCAGTTCCCGTTTCCCTGGCTGCGAGCGCCAGAGATTCACTCACCCGTCGGCCCGCGCGACGACGCCGACCTCGCCCTTGAGCTGCCGCATCTGCGCGAATGTCCACCGCCGAGTGAGATATTGGATTGCGAGTAAATCTAAGGATGGGGGCTGTAGGGAAAAGGGAAAAAAGGGCGTCACCTCGTTGGGGCGGCGGCCGTCGACGCGGAAGCCGGTGAGGGAGTTCACGAACTCCATAGCCGCCGGATTCGCCGCTCTCGCCAAGTCGCCAACGCGCCGCAGGTGTAAGAAAGGGGTTTTAGTGGGGCTTCCCCTGTTGAACGCATGTGGGCTTCTGGGCTGTGTGGGCCTGTGGGCTGCGTGGGCCTGTGGCACCCGCTGCAGCCGTTGGGTGAGTCAAGCCTAGTTTTGGTAAGTGGACCTAAATGTTAAGGGTCCCTTTAGAGCACAATAGCGCGGCATTTAGCCGCGCCTTATAACTCTTATGACTAAAAATACACAATACAATATAAATTTATTCGTCATGTTTAAAAAAATAGCAGCGACAATATAGGTTCGATCAAAGAATTCATCACTCATTCACTGCCATGCTTTGGAATTCACACTGGAATCTATCATTATGCTATGGCATCACCTGTAAGAAGCAAGATACAATTTGTGAGATATTTTTTCTGAGACCACCCAAAAAAAACTTTACCAATTGTATGAAAAGTTGAATCAACGGACAAGTGTAGCAATATAATCAGAAGAAAACTAAGTGCAATTTTATCATTGAACCAAGCAGGTTCAACGTAGTATTATCTGTCGCTACCCAAAGGTAAAGTTATTTCAGTTATTTTCTGAAAATAAGAGATGGGACAAGCAAAATTACGCCCTTAGGAATCTGGCAACACGATCAAGTGCCCAACAATATACAGGTAATGTGGCAACTGTCATAAAGTGAACAATAGAAATTGATAAAGATATACAAAAGCAGGAAAAAAATGAGGGGATCAAAAATTCAGATCCACATTTTACATAGAAAAACTGCCCATGTACCTAAAATATAGTAGCCCGAGTATGTCAAGCCCATGTAAACTATCACAAACAGGAATACTCGTCAGTTTGGAACTACAATTACTGATAGATAAAACAGAGATGCAATGTCCACCCACACGGATAATCAGAATTACAGGAGGAAAGACCAGGTATTTAAAATCACACAAGATTGGACATCAGTAAATTAAAGGAACATGATAGCATATTTGTTACCTAGGCATTAATAGAGAAATGAATAGTCCACACATCAAACTGTAAAGGAGTAGTAGCAGTCATGACCATTTGTGACTTAGTGCTGGTAGTGGATGCGGACCATGCGGTGTGGCTGTCCTGGAAATATATCCTATACGTGAACAATTCATCTATCAGATGGTCACGATTGAACAAAATGATGGATATCATATGCATAATTTACTTGAATTACAAGCCTAGATGAGGACCTTGCATCTGGCCTGCGGAGCTGACTGGAACCGGCTGATGCCATAGGCTCACCCACCAGGTCACGATCCTATGCAATCAAAAGGAGAAAACAAAAATGCATTCACCATCATCGTGCTGCGGGGTTAGCTAGTTCCTCTAACTTGGTTTTGCATAACAAAAATATCTTGATGAAACAAAAGCTTGAACACAGAGAACTAAATTTATTCGATGTTCAGATTAAAACAAGCAATACATCGTGTTAATAGTGGAAATTGGCATTATTAGCTGATTCGGCTTTTTTTTAGTTGGTTAGTGAAGCAGCCGGATTAGTTGCATGTATTCTAATTAAATTCTGGTTATTCGTGTGTTTAGTTGTAGACAATGGCGAGTGGGTGCAGCCTGAAAGATAACGCACAACAGCATGCAAGATGCCACGCCCAAGAAACCTGGAGTCTAACATGCTATTTGCCAGGAGAAAAGATACGTGCATGGTTGAGGGATAAAAATTCAGGAGGAGAGATAGGGATTAGTAGTTAGATCCGCTTGGTAAAGAAAGATCACATGGAGCTGAGAAATAGGATCAGTAGTTAGGTCCATGGAGAGTTGTTTAAGTTAGTTTAAAATATGTTTCTTAGAGATTTAATAAGTTCTATATAAATAGGATAGGGAGGACGTGAGAAAAACCAGAACTATTATTCCATCCATTATTTCAACCTATTTTTGTTTGCTTCATTTGTTTCCTTTTCTTTGCCGGTTTGTTGAGTAAATCGGTCGTTCCGCTGTTCGTAATACGGCGAATTCATCTCATAGTTACCCGGCGACGATCGCTTGGTAACAAAATTGGCGACTCCGCTGGGGATCAAAGAGAAACAGGCTGAAGAAGAACGAGATAAGTGGTTTAATGAGGACAGACCAATGGTTGTTCCGAAAAGGTCATGGAGAGAAAAACGTTTGGCTAGAGAAGAGGGTGTTGACAATGAGACCAGTGACAGCGAATCTGAGAAAGCCGCGAATGCTGAGGGATATACTGATATTGATATCAACATGGTATTTGTGCTGCCTGACGAGTTCAAAGCACCTGAGAGAGATGTTGCTGAGCTTGCATTAGGAGCCGAGCGTGCTGTGTTCAAGAAACCCGATGAACATGGTAAACACCTTAAGCCTTTACATATCCGAGGACATATCAATGGGAGACCTGTGGGGCGTATGCTGGTAGATGGAGGTGCAGGGGTGAATGTGATGCCATTATCCGTATTTTCCAAGCTGGGATACAACGAGGGTGATCTGATCAAAACTAACATGAACCTCAGTGGCTTTTCTGGGGAACCATCACAAGCTGAGGGTATCATTTCAGTTGAACTCACTGTGGGCAGCAAGACTATTCCAACTGCATTTTTTGTTGTTGATGTTAAAGGGAGATATAATGTATTGTTAGGGCGTGATTGGATTCATGCTAACTGTTGTGTGCCATCCTCCTTACATCAGTACTTAATCCAATGGGTTGATGATGAGGTGGAGATAATAAAAGCTGATAATTCTGCTTGTGTGGCTTTGATGGATGCGCCCATGGACTGGCAACATGGTGAGATGCCTTGTTTGACAGGTAGGGATTTATCAGAATTTGATTTCATTAGCATGGAGAGAGATGGATTTGTACCTGTACTTATAAAGCCGGCTGATGTAGCACGGCTCAACAATTTGATGATTTAGATGGATAAGGTGGACAGCTTGAAGTGGCTGCAGGAAAGGACGGAGAAATATCGTTTAGATAAAAACGATATGGGTGAAGCAATCGATGATTTTGATGATCTTGGGAAGCTTGGGAAAGGCTTTTCTTCTGTAGATGATTTATTGGAAGTTGACATTGGAGCTGGTGATAGGCCAAGACCCACATTTATAAATGCCAACTTGATGGCCAATCATAGGCAAAAGGTATGTTTGTTGCTTAAAGAATTTAATGATTGTTTTGCTTGGGACTACACTGAAATGCCTGGTTTAAGTAGAGAATTGGTTGAGCATAAGTTGCCAATCAAACATGGATTCAGGCCATATAAACAACCAGCTAGACGTT
>BCLG01001122.1:91464-104773 GCA_001602295.1 Zoysia matrella | reverse complement strand
CAGGGAATCGGCTACGTTTTAAAAGCTTTGTTGCTGGGTTTAACACATCTAGAGCGAATGGGAGTAAAAAATGTTGATGTTTTTGGGGATTCTTTGCTGGTGGTACAGCAGATAGAGGGAGAATTTCAGTGCCTAGATGATTTGTTGAGGGATTACCTGAATAGGTGTTTAGATATAATAAAAATATTAGATACTTTTACAATTACTCACATACCTAGAGATAAGAATGGTAGAGCTAATGCATTAGCTCAACAGGCCTCTGGATATGTAGTAGAACGAGGAAAAATTTTTGTGCAAAACATGTCGGGGCCAGAAAATATTTTCAGTGTTGATAAATGCGGTTCAGGCCAAGGGGGGCAGAAGGCCGAACAGCAAAATGCTGGTGATTGGAGAAAGCCATTAATAGAATGCTTGATAAGTCCCAATAATACCAAAAATAGGAAGATTCGGCGGCAGGTGTTAAAATATACCTTACTGGATAACAAGTTATATCGCCGAACAATAGATGGTTTACTGCTAAAATGTTTAGATGAAGAGCAATCAAAAATAGCTATGGGAGAAGTGCATGAGGGCACGTGTGGGACGCATCAGTCGGCTCATAAGATGAAGGGGATGCTAAAACGAGGAGGATTTTATTGGCCGACTATGCTGGACGATTGCTTTAGATATTATAAAGGGTGTGAAGCTTGTCAAAAATTTGGGGATATACAATTGGCTCCAGCTAGCATGCTGCATCCTATAATAAAGCCGTGGCCGTTTAGAGGATGGGGTTTGGATTTTATTGGCGAAATACATCCATCATCATCTAAAGGTCACCGGTTCGTGTTGGTGGCCACTGATTATTTCACTAAATGGACTGAAGCTGTGCCACTAAAAAATATGACACGCAAAGAAGTGACTGTTTTTGTGCTGGAGCATATTGTTTATAGATTCGGTATCCCACAAACATTGATGACAGATCAAGGAGCTTCCTTCATGTCACATCAATTTAGGGAGTTTGCCAAGACTCTTGGAATAAAATTGTTGAATTCGTCGCCATATTATGCACAAGCGAATGGACAGGCTGAATCCAGCAATAAAATATTAATCAGGTTGATCAAGAAAAAAATAGATGAGTATCCAAAAAGATGGCATGAAGTACTCTCAGAAGCATTGTGGGCCCATAGAGTATCTCAACATGGAGCTACTAAGGTAACCCCTTTCGAATTAGTTTATGGACAAGAGGCAGTGCTTCCCATCGAGATAAATCTGCAAGCTTATAGAGTGGCTCATCAAGATGGACTATCGGCTGTGGATTACAATGAGTTAATGATGGATAAAATAGATGAAATCCCGGAAAGCCGATTACGAGCTTTGAGAGAAATAGAAAAAGAAAAATTGAGGGTGGCAAAAGCTTATAATAAAAAGGTTAGGGAAAAAACATTTCAGGTTGGGGATTTAGTTTGGAAAACTATTTTGCCTCTAGGTTCTAGAGATAATAGGTTCGGAAAATGGTCGCCGAGTTGGCAGGGGCCTTTCAAGGTAAAGGGAATTGTTCCTGGGAACTCTTATTTTGTTGAAGATTTGCAGGGACGAAGACTGGCCAAAGCTCTAAATGGAAAATATTTGAAAAAATATTATCCTAGTATATGGCAAGAAATGTAAAGACAATAATGGTTGTGATATTCGGCTGTGAGCATAGTTTGATAGCCATTATTAATCAGTGATAGCCGATAAATAGATCAATGTTTTTCAGCAATCCTTTGCTAGAAAAACACATCGAACAGCTGGCTCATGTTCAAATCTCGAGCTAAGCTGTAAGCAAGTACTATAGGGATTAGAGTGAGCTCACAAGGACATGGATTAGTGGCGTAGCTATGAATTAAACTCAGTGTTGGCTCGATTTTTTTTTTGCTCCGTACAACAAATTTGAAGTGCCAACTTTCAGTTGGAATCGATTAATCAATTGAAGCTGGCTAAAAAAGTACCTCCGGATCATGTTCGGGTCTTGTCTGGTATACTATTACAATGGAGCGGGAGTATGAACTAATACCTAAGGTGCTTAACAAATGATTTAGATTAAGAACTAATGTATAAATAATATAGGTTAACTAAATCCCTATGGCGCTTACAAATTACAATACCCTGATTCTGAAGCCGTGCCTTCTTCGTACTGAGCGGAGCCACTGTGATCGTCTTCTTCATGGAGCCCGCGCACTCCTGGGCTCCTGGCTGGTTGGCTGCGAACGTCACGCTCATGCACCGCCGCTCTCGGCCGAGGCACCTGCCATCAAAGGCGAGCCCTAGCCCTTGCCCATGGCCGCGCGAGCACCTCGCTTTGCTGGTTCGGTTGGCCGTCCGACTGCTCAAGCGGGGGTGTTTGCTAAGCCAAAACTCTAGTAGCAGGGTGGTGGTCGGAGGGCTTCATCCGGGAAGGCGACGCAGGACCAAGTCCCCAGCCCGCCTGGATGTCCACATCAGCGTGGCGGCAGACGTCGATTTCGGCGGCAGCTAGAGACGGCAGTGCAGGCGGCAGGCGCCGACCTGGCGAGAGCTAAGGATGGCAGCGCGGGCGCCAGCGGCGGCACTGAGCGGTGGCGCGACGGTGGCGGGGGGCTGGGGCAGCAGCTCCCTCGTGGGCGCCAGCTGGAGCTAGCCACAGGGGCGGCGTCGGGCTCGACGGCGGCAGAGAGTGCCGGAGAAGGGTCTGGAAGTGGGCTCGTTGCTTAATCAGATCGACGATTCAGATGGAATGTAGAGCCCATCCGACGGTTAAGATCCGTACTGCTGACGTGGGACGACCTCAGCGTGAGAACTCGCGCTGATTTAGATAGTAAAGATTTTTTTTCTTTTTCTGTGAAGTTGATTTTATATAAAAATATCAACTTTAAAAAAAAATTCCGCAATCTAAAGGGATACATCATGATAACTACATTCACCCTCGTTTAACATTTTTAATCCCATTTGAGACAGTCTGGTTTTCTATCAATTTGTGTTTGTGTTTTTCCTTAGTTTAGTGATTATACATGCACTAGAGTACTAACTTACAAATGGAAATCTTTTCGATCTAATTCAAAACATTGACATCTACATAAGATCAGGCAACGCAAAATACAGATCCAAATCTTGTTAGCAGAAGAAATTAACTGCATTCTCCCTCTCCACTTCCATACACAATCCCGCACAGCGACGCGCTCCGCGCACACCCAACAACCATAGTTTCACTGAATCTTCACCCAGACAGCTACGCCCGGCACATCCTTGGCCACCACGAACACCAGGTAGTACCCTGGCGGCGCGAGCTCCGGCTTCCCGGGCGCGTCGACGGTGATCGCATGGCCCGACCCCTCGTCCACGAACCCGGTGACAGACAGGATCAGCATCCGCTGGTTCATGGAGTACCCGTGCGTCGTGAACGGCGGGGCGTACATGGTGACCTTCACGTCGGCTTGGGTCACGGGGCCCGAGGGCACGGAGAACCGGAACGTGAACGGGTTGCCGTACCGCATGCCGTCCTTGGGCAGGGATAACAAGTCGATCTCCGGGCGGTCGGCGGCGCGCTCCTGGCTGTGGTACGGCGGGCAGAAGCGTTCGACGCGCACCTCGGTCGGGAAGTCGACGCCGCTGAAGTTGTAGGCCGTGTTCGTGTTGCCGCCGGCCACGAGCACGGTGGTGTCGGGCAGCACGGTGCTGGTGGAGTGGTACATGCGCGCGATGGTCGACGCGGCCAGCTTCTGGAACCGCGAGCCCTGCGGCTTCTGCGGCGAGTACAGGAGCGGGGTTAGCACTGGCTGCCGCGCGAATCCCCAGCCGGAGCAGCCCTTGGCCGCGCCGTTCAGCAGGAGCAGGTCGGCGGTGGGGAGGATGAGCATGTCGCCCATGACGCGGCCCACTGGCATGTCCTCGGTCTCCCACTGCGCGTCGGGTCTGGCCAGGTTGATGCGGTTGCAGTCGCGGAGAGCGGGCTGGAACGTGTTGTTCTCGCCGAACTTGAAGGCCGTCTTGAGCGCGCCGCCGCAGATGATCACCTCCGGCTCGGGGTCGCCGCTGGCGTTGCGGAGGTCGAGCGGGAGGAGCGCGGACATCGCGGAAGCGGGGTAGTTTCGGCCCCCGCCGGCGAGCTTCGGGAGCTCGCGCACGACCTTGTCGGTCTTGTGGTCGAAGATGACGGAGCGGTCGTTGGCGAAGACGAACAGGTTGCCGTCGGGGAGGAGGTTCACGAACGGGTACAGGTTGTTCTCCACCTCGTCGGTGGTCTCGCGAAGAAGCGGCATGGGGACGGCCTTGTCGTTTGCCTTCCCCGGCACAGGGACAAACTCGTAGCTGAAAGCGCGGCGGCCGCCGAAAACAATGAACCGGCCGTCCGGGAGCACGTGCTGCGTGGCGTACCACCTTCCTTCAGCGAAGCTGTTGGGGTGCTCCAGCCAGTCGCAGGTGTCGCACGGGCTGAGGTACCTGACGGCCTTCTCGCCCTCGAAGTATCCGCCGGTCTGCACCAGGTTGCCGTCCGCGTCGAACGCGCCGGACGAGCACCACGTGTCCGTCTGGATCTTGAGCGGGCGGAGGCCGCCCGTGTTGTAGTCGAACTCGACAGCGTGCGCCCAGCAGTCCATGGTGCCCTCCGTCTTGGCGCGCGGGTCGACGCGGCAGTTGTCCTGGGGCAGGCGCAAGAGCGACCTGCCCGTGGTGGTGGTGTCGAACATGACGACCTTGCCGTGCCGCATGAGCGCCATGTGCATGGCCGACACGCCGGAGTTCTCGCTGACGATGGTCCACGTTCCAAGCTCGCCATCGTCCACGCGGAGCCTGACCGTGTCCTGCGCTGCCTTGCTGGGCGGTCCAACGGGCGGCACCCGCGTGAGCCCCGTGGCCGTGGCCGGTGCCGCGCCCTGCTCCTCCTCCTCCGTCTGCTGCGGCACCGGCTGCTCCTGCGCGCCGTCGAAGGAGTTGAGGAAGTAGTCGCTCTCGGAGCGCGGCCGGAAGATGTTCAAGAAGTCGAAGAACGCCTCGCCGGAGGAGACGAGCAGGAGGAGCGCGACGGCGAGGACCGCGGCGCGGAGCAGGGACCCCATGGTGGCCCGCGGCGAGCGGCCTCGCGAGAGTGGGATCGGCGCGCTTCCCGCCCGCCTCGGCAAGCTCTTCCCTTTATTGGCGTTTGATACCAGCGCCCTAAATTTGGGCCCTGTTCTGTTCTGTTCTGTTCTGTTCCTGTCGCATCGCCGCCGGAGTGCATGCATGCACAAGGGCCGTTCAAATGAAACGAGCTCCCGAAAGTGGCTGCCATCTGTTCCCGCCTGGCTCTCGGCGCACCGGTGCTCTGTTCTGCTGTTGCCTCCGTCTCGTGCACGACCGAGAGGAGGGAGGCACACAAGAACACTGAATTCAAAACGAGGAGGAAACTGGGCCAAAAGAAAGCCTGCTGCAACATAATGGGCCCAAAGCACATTTCCAAGGCCATCGTAAAGGAAAGAAGCCCAATTCGAGATTATGAATGGGCCTTCTGTAGGCGAAATGGGAGGCTGCGAATGGCCCGCTCGGTGGGGAGAGTTGGGCCGGAGTTTGCTCGAGAAGCGTTGGAGCATGTGGTGCCGCCTGCAAAGGGCGCTTCGTTCTCGCTCAGCTCAGCCGATGATGCATGGGTGCGCTAGGCGGCGTCTAGCTCGGAGACTCGGCACCGGCAATGGCGGAGTCGCCATGGTTGTCAGCCGCGTTCAATTGACTGTGAATGGAGTAGCCACGAGAGAGATAGAGCACGTGTGTCCAAGCAATATAGAACATCAACATGTTACTCCTATATAGCTACCGGCTAGCTAGCAGTACATAACATAGAGAGAGGTATTGCACTCCAACTCGTTCGTGGTTACTGCTCTGTAACCGCTTCATCGTCTAGGCGCTGTAGCATCAGATCAGTTAACGTGAAGATCCATATACGACTGTCTGATGCTACATGAAGATCCATATAGTTTCTTGTTTTTGATAGAAAAATCCATTATACTGTTGCCTCCAGATCAGTCATATATATGAAAAAAACTAACACATACAGTAGCTACTTCTCACAAACATTCAGAATGGGACATTGGGACATGATGATCTCATGCTGTAATAGATGTCTAAAACACGGAGTAATCTGGAACCACTGTAAAAATTTAACTAACACAGACAATACCTTAAATAAATGAAATAGAGTACTATAACATATTCAGCGTTGTTCATGATCTTAAGTAAGAAATTCAACATTAGTTGCGTCTGAAAACCATTCAGTATGAGACAATGGGATACAACGATCTCATGCCGTAATATATGTTTAAAACATAATTTGGAATCGCCGTAACAAAACTAAAACATAGACAGTACCTTAGCTAAACGAAATAGAGTACTAAAACATTCATATTGTTCATGATCTTAAGAAAAAAAATCAACATTAATGGATTCTCAAAACCATTCAGTATTGGACATGATGATCTCATCCTGTAATAGATCTCTATCACATAGTTTGGAACCGCCGTCCAGAATACTTATACTACTCAGATCAAGGCGTTTCTTGCGAATGGCTACAGGCTAGCACTTAGCATCACAGCTTGAGATCAAGGTCCAGCTCATTATATGGATCATTGGAGTCCTTGCTGCTGGCCAGCTCTCCTTCAGATTTGTTGGGGCTTTCCTCTCTCTTCCCATTGTCAGATTCATCTTCCTACAAATTTTAGAGTGCAGCCAGAGCAAATCAGTGAGGTTGAACCGTGTGCTGTTGAAATGAAACGTCAACTCGTGCAAATGAAAATTCATGTTCACATATATCTCTTGCTGCTACCCCAATGGAAATGAGAACTGATTGCTAGGATCAATATAGATATATGCATCTTATCATGATGAGATGTTTCTTGGAAGAGCGACAGGTTGTAGGCACCGGGTTGCTTGTATCTGCAGCTGCAGATGTGCCAAGAGGCCTGTTTCAATAATTCACATCACAGATTGATTATAATTTTTTTATCATGAGCTAATATAGGGCACTGCTCATATGTTTCAAAGACAAACTATATTTTGCTCGAACTTTTCGAGAAAAAAAAACTATATTTTGCAGGACTTTTCCTAAGTCCTCCATTTCTTATCTAATCAGACATAATGGGATGGATTTTAATCACGTATGTATACCTGGCGAGGGGTGGATTGGAATATGCACTCATACCTTCTCCAATCGCATATGCCATCAGCAGTAGATTATGAGGCCAAAGGACATCCATATGCATGTTAAAAATCAACACAAACTCAAATCTGAAAAAGTTAGATGATACACATTGTGCTCTAACCCATGAAAAAAAATAGCGATCTAAGACATTTAGTGGATAGCATCTCAAACAACTAATAGCAAGAGCTAAATGCGGCTATAGCAGGCTATAACAGCTAAATTGTACAGCAAATACAAATAGCTTAACATGTCTCAAACAGCTATAGCGGGCTACAGCGATAACTGTAGCCTGCGATTTCTTTTTCCTGAGTTCTAACATAGGATATATAAGGAGACAATGAAAAGCAGAAAGGATGGGTTCAATAATTATGAACAACGATTATATATCAACATAAAACAAAGGTTCGTATGTATACCTGAGCAATGACTGGACGGATCAGATGGTAGGGGCCGTAGGCAAATGTTGAACCACGACCATTAGCAGAAGGCTGGTAACATGGCTGTCCATTGACGATCACTATTGTTCCCTGAATCAAAGCCCGGAAAAATATCTTATGTCAATTTTTTTTTTAAAAAAGGCTTTGGGATGTAAATCATACAGCCATTTAGCTGGAGATCTGAAATTACCACAGTGCATGGTGGAAGATTTCGAGGGAGAAATACTTGAGGATAGCAAAGCATAAGTCTGCTGCTGCTGCTGGTAACGTGGCAGCGGTGGGCTGCTTGCGACTACATTTCCTCCCTGCTTGATAGATCGATCCCGGCCCAGAAAATCACAAGAAAAAACGAACCACGTAATCGATATACGTACGGTGATATAGATCGAAAACACAGCAGCGTGCAGATTAATAAACCATGAAAGGGACATTATCAGACAGGCGTGTGATTACCACCAAACCGTTGGTTCCAGCAGCTCCAGGACCGGCTGATGGTGGTGGCTGGCCACGAGGGTTTCTTGAGCCCATCTTTCCCATGTCCCGATCTAGGGTCCTCATGGCCTCTAGCCTGGCAACCCATTGCCCTCGCTTTGACTCCCGTGGCTTCTTGGGGCCGAGCTTGTTGGCAGCTGTCCTGCCCTTCTTGGGCCCAGATGACGAGCCTCTTTCTCCCCAGTCTTTGCCATTCCTAGAGCCCCTTGCGTTCTCCATGGATACCTGCAGCAAAGAACGTGAAGACATAAGCATATAACTTAGCATGGATATATATGATGGATGGATGGATCATGATGGATGATGCAAAAGTAGATCTAGGAATGGGGGATGAGAGGCTTACTACTGACACACGAAGTCGATCACCAACAAAACTTGGAGGAAGGCTGTTCTGCGATGCAATCTTTTCACCGGAACAGCTCTACTTATAATATGGTAGAGTCATGTATAAGCACAATTTGATTTTTCTACCTCAGAAAAAAGGTATAATCACAGCAAGCAAGGCAAACATTCATGGATTGATCATCTTGATGCAATCTTTTGCTAGCTTGCAATCCATTATTATTGATATCAATGTTCGTGCTGGTAAATTCGAATTCGTGGTGTGGCTGTGTTGTTTACAGTAAGATGCATGCGCCAATGCGTCATCAGGCCACACAGAAACATTGAACCAAGATAGCTGGACATTGTGTAGCATGAAGTAAATGAGTACTAGCAATAGATTCCATGGATCGATCGATCAACGGCTGGATCGTGGATAAGCGCAAGGGTTAATTCAAGGAAAGGACGTTTAAGGGGTTGATGAGGTCCCAGATAGCAGTCTCTGTGGTGTCCCTTAGACAAGGCTTTCTTGTGATGCGTTTTCGTTAATTATTGCTTATCTGGATTTTTTGACACTTCAGTAGTTGGAGTTCGGCATGCAGGAGTGTGAATTAATCCGGTCATGTGTTGCAGGCTACTTAGCTGGTGCTTTCCTGTTGGAACCTGCCTGGGTCATGACTCATGCCTGGATATTTGACTGTGCAATAACTGGTCCGTTACTATTTGCCAATTAACTCAGTGAAGTTTTCATTCAAAAATGTTGAGTATTAGTGCTCTAGCAGCAAATATGTGAAGAAGCCTCAATCGTTTGAGAGAGAGAGAGAGAGAGAGAGAGATGAGTATCTCGCTTCTTAAGGAAGCATTTTAATAAGCAAAATAAATTCATTTGCTCCTGCCCGTTCTGGTGGTGAAAATGGCCTAGCCTGTTCGCTCGAATTTCCCATGGGTTTAGCTCCTTGCCTTATCGACACGCGCGTTCATGGTGTCATGGTGTGAATCGACCGGGTCTTGAAACGGGCAACGGCTACTTTTATGGTAACTTGTCCAAAACTAAACAAAGTACGGAAACCGATCTAGAATCTAGATGCAACAGTGCTCTGAAATTAAGTTTGGCAACAATCAGATTGAAACGGCCCTTGGCCCTCGATCGGCTGATCGAGTGCACCGAGTTCACTATCGAACGAGGTCATTGTTGTCAATTGGGGAATTTCCTATTTACATCAACCGTCATTTCTGATTAAAAAAAACTGTTACCTGCATATGGGCGGTGGGATCAGGATCCTATAACTTCATGCAATCGACTGCACCGTGGCTGGCATGTGGGCACACGTGTGTGGTGCACGTAGATGACCAGTGCAAATGTGCAATTAACTTGCATTGCAATGAACTGGCTGGCATATCAGAAATATACAATAAGATATTACTAGCAATTGGACATCGTGATTTAGCAGGCAGCTGGACATCCATACGCAAAGTTAGAATCAGTATGTTATAAAACCACATGATTAAGGGCGTACTACAGAGATATAGCACCACATACACGAGGTGATTAGTTGGATCATTAGCAAGTTAATTAAATACTGCAGCCTGAGATTTGCAAATATATCCCTGCAAAAAGCTAATTATTGATACGCGTAGACAGCCCAGTGCGTCAATAAGCTAGTGGCATCGTGATGTACTGTTGGATTTTTTTTGTTGTCTTCTTAATTCATACAGATTGATACGACTGAAGATTGGGAGGGTGCCGAACTGCTGCGTATCAGCGGACAATATCACTTTTAGCCCTTTTCGCTTGCGATGAATCATATACCATTATCTAAAAAATAAAGGTCAGGCATGAAGGACAATGTCCTGATTTGTGTTATCAGCGTCAGATTTTCTCTCTCGAGGCTTTTTAATTTTTTCAGGAAAAGCGACCTGAAGAATCATGTATACACAGATGCAGGGAACTCCCAACTTCTTTTCAGTAATTTGAATTTGTTTAGAAACATTAGTACCATATTTGATTGAACTAGAGAGGGTTGGAGGCTCACCCATTTGCACCCATATCCTCTATGTCTTGATCATGTCTAAATATATTTGTGAGTACTGACGCGTACAATCGCTTCTTGGTTTCTTACGTAGCATGAACTAAAGAGATAGAGCAATAATATATCCTATGTTTACACGTGTACCATGACAATTTAAACTCATGTGTAGTGTTGTTACCTTTCTTGGCACAATAATCCCATCTTTTGCATTATAAAACCGGCCCGTTCTTGAATGAATATTTCTTTTCAAGGATGTATTCATACATGATTACGATTGTGCGGAGAGTTTATGCATGAGTTAGCAAAAGATGATACCACACGCGTTCTTTTCTTTTAACTGAATATGAAAACATATTCATATATATTACCCCCATTTTTTTAACAAAAAGGCTAGGCATACTTATTCCAAGTCCTTAAAGCATGAAAGCGTAGTCCTCTTCAGTACATCACGAAATCAAGCAGGTACAAACCATAGTTCCCTATGCATTTGTGTACTCTCTTCTGAACTCAGTAGCGCTGAACTTCAGATGAAGGCGGCAGTGTGTAAAGGTTCTCGAGAAGAGACCGAGCCATTTCTAACATGCTACGTACCAACACACGTGTTCAAATGAACTAAAGCTAGCCAGCATAACCAAATCTGCAAGCTACCTGATCATTTCCAGAAATTCAATTACACATCGGTACACTGTAAGTGATTTTTTTTAAAAAAATTGTGCATGAGCACACATCCGTTTTCTAATGATCCATGCATACATATCGCACACAACTACACAAGACTGCATGCAAGGACATTAGTTTCTGTGGCCCAAACAATGGGCTTAATATTCGAGGGGTTAAGTTGCTGAAGTACTTTTCCATTTTGGATCATAGCTTCAGCTCAAGGTCCACCTCTTGCTGATCATCCTCCTCTGAGTTCAAGGAGTCTGCCGATTGATTTATATCGTGCCGTCTCTTCGAGCAAATGGGTCCCTATAAAATTGAAACGACAACAAAAACTTCAATATAAATATCGGACAATTCTGTAACTATATGTATTAATTCTTCCAATTTAGTAAGAAGTAGTACCACCTCAGGTTCGAATAGAGGCAATGTGACATTGCTCTGATGGGAGTAAGCTTCCGAATCAAACATAGCGCCATGGTAATTAGGCAATCTGAACGTATTTTCAGGGAACATGTTACTGCAGTTGTTTCTAGATCGTCTTTCATGTTTCCAAGATCACAGGGTAATAATAGAGGTAAACAGAAATCCTTTGACTTGGACGCACCTGATGACGGGATTCGTCTGGATATCGCCATATCTTATGTCTCCCCTCTCTTCATATGCCTGCGTACGAACAAGACATGATTGAGGTTAGGTCGCACCAGCAGCAAGATATGCGCGCCGGCTAGCTTGCTAAGACCAGCACGTGCATGGGAGAATAAAATCTCTTGATCTGCAATGATGCGCTGATCTTCTTCATAATCTTTTAGGACTAATTATGTTCTCTTGCTTGCTCAACTTTTAGCCTTCATGATCTATATATCATACTTAAGCTCAAAGTGAATGCATTCTTTTTTTTTTTGAAAGGAAAAGTGAATGCATTCTTTTCATATAAGCATTTACATCCCAGTAAATTATCAGAACCAAACTGCAGACGTATGCCATTTAATCATAGAATATCAAAATTAGTAGTGTTCTGATAATTAGTAACATATTTTAAACTAATCTAATTATAACAAGAAAATAGCAACAACAACAGACAGGGCTCTGGTAAATTAATCTGAGTGCATGTCTCTGCTAGATCATAGTGCTTCACTAACACATTTCCTATTCGATTTTGTCGATATTGTTTACTTAACGATTATTCAGTAAGTAATACGAATAGCATGTACCGCAAGATTGGGACGACGGATTGGGTAGGACGATGAAACGCTGGTAGCAGCATGGAAGGGGGAGGACGGAGATAGCGGCATCGAGTGAGCCAATCGCAAATCTTCCTGCAGCTCATTCCATCATATGCAAAATCGATCACACTAAATCAGAAACTCTATAGTCCCAAATACGTTCTACAGAACAAAAGGTCAAACTATCAAAGCAGCAAATTAGATGATCTATCGATCGACTTCTACGAGAACGATTACCAAGTTGAAGCTACCGGTTCTGTGGATAGGTGGTGGACGACCAAGAGGGTGGTGCAAGCTGTACTCGGCCATCTCGCTTTCTATCCTGATTTTCTCGAGCTGTGCCACGCCGAGTCCTCGCTGCGGCTGCCTGATCGGCTTCTCGGAGCTGCTGCTGCCGCCGCTGCTTCTCTTGCCCTTCCTGCAGCCTGATGATCTTCCCCTCCCCCGTTCCATGCTGTCCCCGGAGTTGCTTGTACTCATGGCGCCCCCTTAGCTAGACCTAGAGGAAGAAGACCCGAAAATGGGGGCGAAAGGAGAAGATGGATGTTGCTAAAGAAGCCTCTTAATAAAGTGAAAGGAAGAGACTGCATTACAGGCCCAATTAAAAGGAGACAGCAGATCAATTGCCTCGTTTGTTTATTACGTTTGTTAATTTAATGTATGTGGTGGCGTGTATATGAATCTTATTAGAGTAGTATCATTAGCACCATCTAGCCCAACCTTCTATCACTAAAACAGTAGTAAAACGAAAGGAGAAAGTAATTTAAACTCGAGGTCCTTTAACTTTTTGGAGTATGATATATCGGGTGATCTCTTTTATCAGAAAAAAATTGCACCACTGAAAATTTAGCAAACACCGCAGCTAATGTAATTTTGGAATACTGTTCTTGAATGAATAAGCTAGCACTGGACCTGCTTGTCGATAAAAAAAAACTTTGTGAACGACTTTAAAATAAGGTTCACAAACTTACAAAGAATTGG